>PVIJ01004613.1:0-107152 GCA_004024925.1 Scalopus aquaticus
GTTTCACTTATAACAGGACTATAGGGAGGCCGGGTGGGAGAGAGACACTCAGCGGTGGGGGGGTGGGGGTGGAGGATAAGGGCACAAAATGGAAGAGAGGAGAATACAGGGGACCATGGAGATGGATCACGGGTGAATTGGTGGTGGGCTGCCCAAGGGGAATACAAAATGTAAAAGACATAAATAACAATAAAAAAAAGGAAAAAAAAAAAGAGTCCTTCCTTGTATTGCAATTTCTTGGGGCCCAAACCATTATTAAGATGTCAAAATAGCAAATGTAAATCATACACTTAGGATACAAAGCATTCCTTGTTATATGGTAGCCTGGGCTGAGAAAATATCAAGTGTTATATCTATGGAGAGAACTCACATCCCTTTTGGATGCGTCAAAGCATCCTGTAGAAAAATTGCATAGATAACTTATGCTTTTGTACTGAGATGCATACACACCCTTTATGAATTAACCTTTACTGGTTGCCTCATTAATGATTAGTTAATATTCACAATAGACCAGGGAGTTTTATTGTCCTTATTCTACAGATAAGAAAACTGAGCCACAGAAAAGTAAGTTCGGTCAAGCAGTTTTTAGGCAATGAAGCAGCAGCTAAGAATTAAAGCAATTACCCTACTTCTAATTTGATGCAAAACACTAAAATCAGCCTTTATCACCCACTTCTTACCAGGGACATCAGTCTTACAGCACAGACACCAACCCTCACCCTTTCTCCATCATTAGAACTGCTCACCTAGTGACCCCGAAAAGCCTACTCACCAGCCCAACATAATCCTCAACAGGCTGCCCTTCAACTTCCCCCCATATTTGGCTTTATAACTTCTAGTGGCTTGTGCTTCTCTACCCAAAGTTCTCTTCCATACGTCAGCGTGACTTGCCTTGCCTGAGAGCCTCCTTTTCTTGGTTTGTGACTTAATTATCGTATTCCAACTTCGTATATTGATAGCACGTGACCCGCATGTGCTTCTCTTGCAAAATGAAGCTCGATGTTAAGGTTTCTGCATTAATTACTGCCATTGCATAAGGCTAAGAATTGTCCTCTTTGTTTTTCCACAGGGAGCTGGACCCTGTAATTAAGATCCAGGCGCTTCAGCTCTGGCTAGAGAATGCAATTGTTGTCCAGGTATTGATCCCAGTGAAGGTAAGGCAGGTGTTTGAAATATCACAGGCTCAGGGTGCAAATAATTGCATAGAAGGTGACACAGGTGATGTGACCTGGCTCTCCCCCAGGGGATGTTACCTGTTCTAGAACGGGAGCCTCAGGTTCAAGCCAACAACCACCACTATATTCCCCTGCCCTTCTCGTTCTCCAGTAGCACATCGCCTGTCTGGCTTGCCAGCTCTGTGCACCCTTAGTCCCAACAGTGGCCATGGAGCTCCCATGCCTGCTGCCCCTCCCTTTTGTGACTTGTGCTGCACCGGTGCCACTGCGTGCACGTCAGTCACAGTTCCCTGCCCCTTTCTATTGGACTGTTGCCTGCACTGTCCGTTTATTCCCCCGGTTGCTGTGCCTCTGAGTGTCGTTGTGAACGTGTGGAAGAGAGACCAGAGTCTTTGCTCTGCCACCATCTGGCCGATTCCTGTCCAGTGTTTTTTATATCTCATTTCATTTTGGCTCTTTCTCAAGATTTTCATCTTTCTGATTCCGTTGCCCCTCTGGTTTGCATGCTATCTGCTTTATCTGAGAGAGCCCTTAGCATACGCGTCATAGTCACTGTAAATTCCTAGTCTGGTAATTCCAGCGTTGCTGCCATACCTCGTTCTGAAGCTTGGTCTTCTCTTCAAATTGTGGGTTTTGCCTTTTAGCACACCTGATCATTTTCTCTTGATAGCTGGATAGGATGTACCAGGTGAAAATAACTGCTGTAAATAGACCTGTAAAAAGTGACGAGGCGTGGGGAGAAGTGAAGCCTCCTCTAGCTCTGTGACTGGGTCGAATCTCGGTGAGTCTGTGTCTGCTGACTGTGAACCTCACAAGTCTTTGGATTTCCCCCAAAGGGCAGGAAGGCGAGCTGGGGCCGGAGCTGGGATTGCCCTTCCTCCAGGCTGTCTGCTATTTCACAAGCTTTCTTCCCCTGTTCCCTATTGGAGACACATAGGGGTTTTTCTCTGATACTTCCTGTGGGAACCTATTGAACCTCCCAGAGGCATAATTCAAAGGTTTGCTTGCTACCTGTAGGGTAAATGGAATTAATCAGGGGTTTTGCGCCACTGGCCTCTGTGACTGTCACCTGCAGCCTTGATGGTATCAGTGCAGAAGGCGCTTGGGGAATGTGGGTTCAGGGCACACATGCCTGATTGTGAACACCTAGAGCATGGGTGTGGGCATGTGTAAGTGTGCACACCTGAGCCTAGAGGCCAGGGATAGAAAGGCAGCGTCACTCAGGACAAGTACATACAAGAGGACAAGTGACTACAGAAGGGAGGCCACGAGAGGACACAAGAGAGAAGCCAGAGAGAGCCCAGAGAAGGAGTGTAAAGATTTGTGGAGGGGTGGGAGGGTTGGTTGCCTAACTCCCAACACCCCCGCGCCACCCCCCACCCCATGCCTGCCATGGAGTCCCTTGGAGTTCCAGCTCTCCTACCTATCTGCATCAAGTCCAGCAGTTCGTCGATTACAGTCCAGGTTTCCCTGCCCCAGACTTTCTCTCCCACAATCGCTTTTGCTTGTGCGCTGGTCTTCCGCTAAGCCTGGGCTCCCAGGTTTGCTCCTCTCTCCAACTTTGGGCCAGTGGTTTGACCCAGGCAGACCCAAGCAGAGCTGTTAGTTTTTCAGTCTGACTTTTCTCTTTCTTACTTTTATTTTCTTATTTTTTTAAATATTTATTTATTTATGCATACAAGAATTGGGGTGTAGGCCACAGGTGTGGGGGGTGAGAGGATTCACCAGAGACAGAGCGGGGAGCAGAACAGACGGATTAACTGAAACACACTGCTGAGGGGAGCAGCGGGCGAGGCAGGAGAGGTCTACTGAGCCATGTGGGAATCTCCCTGGCCGGGGATAGAACTCGTGCTGCCGTGGCTGTGGATAGTTTCATAGTGCTGTGTCTTTAACCCCTGCACCACCAGGGAGGCCCTGCACAGCATTTTTGAAAAGTTGCCGATGGCTAGATCTTTTCCCCCCTAATTTGAAAAAAGATACATAAGGTGCGAAGAATAACAGCAAAAACCTGTTGGGGAAGTAGAATTAAAAACAAAAATCTCCAAATCCAGGGAACCTGTCAGCAGAGGCAGCAGAGAAAGTGGTTTTACTGTTAGGGAGCATGAAGCCAGAAGTGAAGTCAGTTTTGGAGATGTTGGGTTCAGAGAGTGGGGTCCTTGGGTTCATTCTGCGAAAAGTGTCGCCAGAGCTCCGTTTTCAGCAGCACCAGGAAGTTTCCCAGGTGAGTTTCTCCATGAGACAGAGATGTTAATTACATTCAAAAAGGCAGGTTTATTATGAGAGGAAGGGAAGGGTAAAGGACACTTGCACAGACTCAGTGGGCAGAAAGAGCTGCCCTAAAAGGGACAAGTTTTCTAAGCGAGAAGCCAGCGTGGTCACAGGCAGGCAGCCTTGGGAGGAAGCCGCCCCTGCTGCTTTGCAAAGGGAGGGAAGTGAAATGAAGCCCCAGCATGGTCCCAGGTCACGGGCAGGCAGGAGGCTGCTGCCCCTCTCCAGAGCAGAACTTGCGCTGATAGTGTCTTCTCTCTGGGAGGGGCTCAACCCTTTGCGGAGCTGTTAACTTGAGCTGTTAACATTTGTTAAATGAAGTCCATCTAGGCTGCGACTAGGTTGATTTGGAAGGACCACAGTGGCCTCCATCTCCATGCCCTTCCACCGGTCTGGGCCTCATGACACTCTCTTGGGCCTCATGGCACATCTGATACTTGGTAAAGCAGCTGGCACCTAAGGATTTTTCATCTCTGTAGTTGGTTTAACAACTGTGTTCACCCCTTGTGCCCCAGTTCCAGCTCTGGCCTTGCATGAGCCAGGTTTCTGGTCTCATGGTACCTCCTTTCCAATTCTTCTCTTACCCTCCATGAGAATGGACTTCACAGACTACCTGCTGAGGGGCAGAGCCAGGCAGTCTCACCCTTTCATGTAGCCAGGCAGGACCCGCTGTCACATGCATGTCCTCAACTAGTCCCCAACCAGTCCCCAACCAGTCCTCAACTAGTCCCCAACCAGCCCCCAACCAGTCCCCAGCTAGTCCTCAAGCAGAGTGCTTGACGACACCATTTGTCACACCCAGCCCTGCCCAGGGTCCCCTGGGTTTACTGCCTTTACAGGCAGGAAAACAACTCCTGTCTGTTTAAGTGGAGTCGGCTGGAGCCAGGACCCCCCCCCCCCCAACCTCCCCAGACGGGTCCTGAGAGATAAGCAAGTTGACTCCTTTGATGTTTACATTTCAAAGATATAGTTGACATTCCTGGGTTGTAAAACTGGTAAAACCTTTTAAAGAGATTTATGTGCTTCTCTAAGAGGTCATGCAAGATTTTGCAATTGTAAGTTTTCTAAGAAATGCTCTAAGAAGAGGGAGGGGAGAGTCTGTCCCCAAATTGAATTTCCATTTTCCATTACACACCTGAATGCCTGCCACCCACAAGTAGCAAGTATTAACAGGTTGTCCTGTTTTCTTGGAATTTTTTAAAATAAAAGGTTGTACCTTGTCCAACCTCAGTCTCCCTCACCTGTCCTTTGGAGCCACTGCTATCCTAGATTTGATGTGCTTCCTTCTAATTGTGGCTGTTGGGCGTTTCGTTTTGATTTAGTGTAAGGTTAGAAAATTTGCGATGGGGGCGTCACAAGACCAGAAACTGGAGCTGGGGGTAGAGGATGAACATAGTCATTAACCAGCTGCAGGAATGAAAAGCCTTAGGCCCAGCTGCGGTAGGAGTGTCAGAGGCGGCAGGAAGGATCCAGAGGTGCAGACCAGAGGAGGGATGCGGATATGGAGGCCATTGCAGAGCATCCTGGTCCTTATAAATCATACCCTAGAAGGGATTTATCCAACAACAGTTAACAATTCCACAAAGGAATGAACCATCCCAAAGAGAAGAAGATTCTATCAGCGTAACTTCTGCCCTCGCAAGGGGCAGCTCTCCTGCCCGCCTGTGGCTGTGCAGGTGTTTCTTTTCTTTTTAACTTATTTATGCATACAAGAACTGGGGTGCAGGCCAGAGGTGTTGGGGGTGTGTGTGAGAGGATTCACCAGAGACAGAGTGGGGAGCAGAACAGGCAGATCGACTGAAACACACTGCTGAGGGGGGCAATGAGTAAGAGGAGAGATCTGCTGTGCCATGTGGGAAGCTCCCTGGCCAGGGATCGAACTCGTGCTGCAATGGCTGTGGATAGTTTCATAGTGCTGAGCCTTAACCCCTTGCGCCACCAGGAAGGCCCTGTGCAGGTGTTTCTTTACACAAACCTCTTCCTTTCAGTGGCAACTTTTTCTGCCCAAGTGTGTCTGTGCAAATGTCCTGTCCTTTCCTGTCCCTTTTCTTATCTAATAAACCTACCCTTTTGGATATAACTAAATGTCTCTGCATCGTGGGGAAACTCACCATGTGCTGCTGAAAGGGGAGCTCTAGTGAATCTTTACTCAGTGGGAACCCAAGGACCCTACCCTCTGAACCCAGCACCCCCAAAACACCATCACTTACCTTTACAATTTTGGAATTAGAAAATATCTGTCTTCTACCTTCTGCTTCAATCAGTCCAACTCCTAGATTTCTCATGTAAGTGAGACCATGCAGATTTCTTCATTGCTGTCTTCTTTCACTCAGCAGATTGTTCTCCAGCTCCACCCATGTTGTTGCAGATGGTGAGGTTTCCTTCTTTTTAATGGCTGAATAGTATTCCATTCTGTATAATGGAATTCAATGTAGCTTGGCACATTTTCCTTATTCATCTGTTGATGGACCCTTGTTTATCTTAGTTGTTATAAATAGTGCTGTAAAGAACACGGGGTGCAGATAGCTATTGGGAATACTGGTTTCATTTCCTTTGGGTATATACTAAGAAGACAGGTTGCTGGATCAGTTGGTGGTTCTATTTTTAGTTTTTGAGGGTGGTTAGGAGGTGCTGGAGGTGAGGGGAGATTAATCAAGCTATAGGAAGTTGTTTGAGTCTAGGCTCTAGGGCACAGCAAGGTGACTGTCGTTGAAATCACTGTGTTGTATAGGAGGCATTTGCTGGAAAATAGCTGCCAGGTGTTCCTGTCACCAAAATAGGGGTGATCATTTGCGATAAATACATTTATTAGCCCCTCTCTGTATATGTGTGTCTATGTATCATCATGTGGTAGACATTAGATGTTGTTTAAAAGATGAAAGAGAATGTCTCTCTTGGTAATGAAAAGCATGGACTATACACTGTGACTTCTCGTCTACCCCTCCTGGATTCAAAAGGCAATAGAGGATGTGCTTTGCAAAGGGGACCCTCCTGGACCCCATGTGACAGTGCTACAAGTGACTGGATGCTGCGCCCTGACCTGAGAAACATAGGTGGCTCGCTCAGTGATTCCAAACATGGAAATGTGGTCAACGGACCCGCAGGAGCAGTGAATTCCACACCACGTGAGCACAGCCAGGCTCTGCAGACCAGCCTGGCCTGGGCCCTGGGGACCCTACCTGGGCACAGGGCACAGTTCAGTAAACCTGAGTGACAGTTGCTGGAGATGTGTTAGTGGGAGGGAGGTGTGACCTCCCTCTAAGGCAAGGCCACCACGACAGGGCTCGCAGATCAGAGAGATGCCGGAGACCACAACAGAGACCGTGCCTCAGTCTCTCCCTCCTCTCCCTGCGTGCTAATGTCGGGACAGGGGAAGAGGATGTCCTGAACGAGCTCCACAAACGGGTTTTATGGACCCCACCCCCACCCCTGACCAAAGTGATCCAATGCACCAAGGATTACAAATCCCATAATGCCACCACTGAAGGGAGGATTGCTGGGAACTGAGGGTGGAGTTAAGCGACCAGGCTTGGTATATAACCAGACACGTGGGCCTGGGGGGGCTTGGTTTTTCATGGTCCTTCAGTATGCTACTGGGGTCCCAGCTCAGCAGAACTGGTAAGACACATTCAATAATTTATCTCTTTCTCCCCAATTGATTCCTTTCTTCATTTCCCCTTTTTGTAAATAAACCCTTTATTAAATTTTTTGTGTCTGCCTGCAGTTGAGTCTCATTATTAGTCCCTTTTATGTGCAGGTGAGGACCCAGTCAGGCCACCCTATTTCACATTGGGGTTGCCCTGGAACACTAACCAGAATTGAAGCCTCCCTGAGAGTCAGACAGAGAGCTTTTTAGACTATAAAGGTGAGGATCTGAACCCAGGAAACCGCCCAACAGGCTTTTCTCCGAGAACCGCTCCAACAGATACAAGTTTGAATTTCATTTATGGAGGAAGACGGAGTCACTGACATGGAAATGGAATTCTTTCTGATAGGCAAGAATTCTAGTTCTAGGTCTTTTTGACCTCAAGGTTTGCTGATGCTGTCCGTGCGGGGGAGAAGGCCATGCTGGGGAGTCACCGCTTCCTTTCTAGAGAGCGCCCGTGCAGATGCGAAGGTTTCCTGGTCACCTGGCCATCGGGAAGAGACCACTTCCCCCAGGGCTGTTGTCCCCTCCGGTCTGTGCAGCTGGCTTGCTCGCCGCCGGCCAGAGCAGAGAGGGTCATTTTCCCAGAACACCTAACAGTGTGTTCACATTGGACTGTGTACCCCTTTTAAATTTGTGTACCCCCTTGTAAATCCAGGGACTTCGGGTCTCCCCAAAACCCACTGAGGGGCTCCACTAGGTGAAAACGATTTTCGAAACAACGCAAGCCATTCCATTGTTTGCTTTTTTCCTTTTCATTCTTTCGGTAGCGTAAGATGGAGTTTTCCAGAGACTGCACAGTGTGTGTTGCCAGAGACTGAATCCAGCTGCCTTCTCGCTGGCCAGGCATCAGAGAGATTTGCAGCTATCTGCAACAATGCCTGTGTTCTCTGAAGCCGGTGTTGAGGAGGGTTATTATCATCATATTTTTTTAATAAAAGTCTGTTGTTTGTGACCACTATGACTATTTTTAAAATGGATTCATAAATATATTTAATTCCTACTTTTAAATTGTAATACAAAAAAATGTGATAAATGTGGACTATATTAATAAAAGGTCACCGGGGCTTTCAATCACTTGAAGAATATACGTGGGTTCTGAGGCCCAAGTGTCTGAGAACTGCTGCTGACACCTTTGCTTCTGTGCCCCTCCTACCACAGGCGGGGGCTGCCGTGGGTTTCCACCATTCCAGTAAGGGAGACCTGGCACTTCCATCACATTACTTTACTATTGATTCTGTCTTGGACTGTGTCAGAACAATCTTTGGTTCTGTTCTGTGTTGAAAGCCTAGAGTGATACATTTTATCATCAGAAAATGTTTGCTGATGAGCCCTAGAGATGTCTGTTATCCTATAAGCTGTAAATGGCATTTCCCACTTCCCCCTTTTCTCTTTCTTTTTTCCTCCCAAACATAGACATCAGTGAAAACCTGTTTGGGGGGTGGAGTTTGGTCCCCTATTCTCTCTTCAGTTGCTGGTTTTGGGGAGGAAACTGATCTCTCTCTCTCCTTCTAGGTCCACATGGCTGGAAAATAGCTAAATTGTATGAGTGAGACTAGCTAGAGAAAAGACAAACTTTTAGTTACCTGCACCGAGGCCCTTACAAGAATGGAATCTCTCACCTCCTTGTTCCAGCAAGGTTAGTCTCCAGAAGGGAGGCAGTAAAGGTAAGGGGGAAACAGAATAAAGAACTCTGGGGTTTAAAGAAAAGGGAGTCTTCGGGGTTCATGCATGAATGCCTTAGAAACAGACCTGCAAGCCCTGCCTGGAGAGGAAAGGGCATGTCCCTCACCTGCTGGGCCACCAGAGATTCATTCTGTGTTTTTCTGGAGATAATGGAGGGGCGCAACATTATTCTTGTATCTTCTGTCTCTTAAATTTCTTTTGATTCATAACAGTCACCCTGCCACCCAGGTCCCTGCATCCTGGGCCAGCCTGTCTCTTGGCCCAAGGGTGCTTATCCCAATAATGGCAGCTGGGGGGCGGGGGGGAGGGTCCTTCTAACACTGCATTGTCTTGGGTTCCTGTTTTGCGACCACCCTAGGCCAGGTAGGTTCATTGTCATTTCTTGTAGATGAAAAAGATTATTCTGAAGCCTTTGGTAGATTTTTACAGGCCTTTAATGCTGAGTCAAGGGGCAGACCAGCTTCCTCCTCAGTGTTTCTCTGGCTGCTTCTGCTTCCGTCTCAGAGTGATGCTGCCCTTCTAGCCCTCATCCCTCGGCACAGGTGTGAGCATTCATACATGCATACTACACACATGCACACCCATGCTCTCTAGCCCCAGGTGTCCATAGTTACCAGTGTGCATTGAAGACCACATTTGCTGGTCACAGATGCTAATGGCAGGAGGTCATTAAAAGCCTGATTTGTAACTCATTTACCCTTCAGTGCCCTTTGACACAGACTCTGAGGAAAGGATTTGAAAGCAAGAACTATTTGCCTGGGAACACTGGTCAGGGATAGAAAAAAGACAGTATGGAGGGCTCTCCATACTGAGTTACCGAGTTACCAGGCAGCAGCTGCAGTGTGACCTTACTGGGACTCAGGAGTCTGTGGACAGCAGGCCCGAGGGAGAGGGGCATTTATACCCCAGCCACCTTCAATTGGTGCTCATGGACTGTAGGGGAGGTGGTTTAACTCAGCCCCCCAGAGAAAACCCTCCGACAGCTGGACAGCAGCCAGGTGCACACTGCTGATTTGGGAGCCTTCCAAGGCGTCTCCAGGGGCAGCTGGAGCCCTTGCAAAGCTTTCTGTCAGAAATGCTGTACTGTTATGTCTACTTAGGAAGTTTAGGTTACTTGCGTTAACTTCTATTATTGGAGAAGGAAGAATTGAAGGAGGTGGAGGTGGCCCAGATGGCGGCTTAGATGTCCTCGGGGGAAATGAAGGCCTTCCAACCCTGGGCAAGAGGCTCTTTATTCTGAGCTACCTACAGCCAGGCAGCACTGGGCAAGGTCATGGTCAGGTGAGGGAAGCTTGGCAGTGGGCAGTGAGTGTCTCATATGTACCTGCTGGGAGGTGGTTGTCCTGGGGAAGCTGGTGGTGGAACACATAGAAATGGACCATCCCTGGGCCTCCCTGGTGGCGCAGCGGTTGAGCGCTGCCCTGTGGCACTGTCAGCAGCAGCGATGCAAGTTCGATGCCCGGCCGGGGAGAATCCCACATGGTGCGGCAGACCTCTCCTGCCTCTCCCGCTGCTCCCCTCAGCAGTGTATTTCCATCAATCTGCCTGTTCTGCTCTCCACTCTGTCTCTGGTGAACCCTCTCGCCGCCCCACGCCTGTACCCCAGCTTGTATGCATAAATAAATACATCTTTAAAAAAAAATAAAAAGAAATGGACCATCCCATGTGGTTCTTCAGGGGAGGATTTTAGTTTTCCCTGGTTGGTCCATAGTTGGAAGTCAGGGCAAATTTAGGGATGCTGGCCATTATTGACCAAATTTCAGGATGCACCTGAAGCCTTCCCTGTTTCCACTGTCAAGTATCAGGGTGAAACAGAGACACCCATCTCTGGTTCTCGGCTGGTAGAACCACACAACAGCATCCCACAGGTTGGGAGAGGAAAGAGATGAACCTAATAGCGTGGACATAAAGGGGTTACATTGGTTATTTCAGCCCAGGAGCAGGAGTGAAATCCTAAACCAAGAGATGAAGTAAGGGGCCTCCCCGGTGGCGCAGCGGTTGAGCGCTGCGCTGTGGAGCTGTCGGCAGCAGCAACGCGAGTTCGACGCCCGGCCAGGGAGAATCCCACATCTCCTGCCTCACCCGCTGCTCCCCTCAGCAGTGTACTTCTGATCTGCCTGTTCTGCTCCCCACTCTGTCTCTGGTAAGCCCTCTTGCCGCCCCACATCTCTGGCCTGTACCCCAGCTTGTATGTATAAATAAAAAAAAAAAAGAGATGAAGTAAGGGCCCAGGGTGTGGAGAGAAGGGGTTTTCATATGACAAGAAGGGGGTGACCTCATCCTCACTCTGAGTAAAGATGAGATTCATGAGTAGAGAAGACACATCCACAGACAAATCTTTACCTGTCCACAACCCCAACTACCTTCTTCTCGTTCATGAAAGGGAACCGTGACCATGTCCTCCACTCGGGGCTGGGTCAAGGGATTAGGGGAAAGGCAAGGGCTGCTCCTGGGCCTTCTTTGTTCTCAGCTCCAAATAATCCATAGACTGGAGCAGAAGAGAGCACCTCAGAGGACCTCGGGGTGATTTACTTTGAAAACCCCTACAAGCTCTCCATCCCTCTGCCTGTCTTTAAGCCTCCCCCAAACACGGTCGTGATGGCCAATTCCCTTGCTGTGGAGCTTGGAATCAACAGCCTTCAACTGTTCTCACTTGGTTAGTGTCTATTTCCACAGACCAAATTATTTCTGCTCTTACCCTCTTGGTGCCTGCAGCTTTTGCCTGTGTGAAGGGTCTCCTCTAGCTAAATGGTCGTTTTCCCACTTCCACAACTGATGGAACAAATTCAACTCTTTCTACTCCAACGCCCAGCTCAAATATCACCTCATTTGTGGAGCATTCCCTAGCCCTGCCAGAGGGAATTAATGGAAGCCACTTCTGAGATCCTGTTACTCCCACGCTATTAGCATAACCTTTCAACCCCTATTATAGCTCTAGTTTTCAGGCCATGTCTCTGTCCCCTGAGGAAGGAGGAACTCCTTTGGGGTTATGCCAAACAGATATCTACATCATTATGTGCTCTTCACACTTAAAAAAATATTCAGTAAAGTCTCATGAAATGACAGTGAATTAAATTCTTACTCTCACACCTCATTTTTGTTATATTCTATAGAACCAAAGGTAAAGGAGAGGACCGTTTCATGTCCAGTTAAGTTTACTGGCCAAACAATCACTTTGAGTCTCAATATGTATGTTTTATTTAGTTTTTAATCTATCTCCTTTGAAAGCACATTCAAGCTCAATATATCTGCCATTGCCATCTCCCATTCTTTCAAGGCCCTTTTTAAAAAAACAAAAAAAGACTGGTGGAGCGATCACAACAGCATCCCACAGGTTGGCAGAGGAACTTCTGGCTTGCAAATATTTTCCCATTCTTTAAGCTGCCTTTTCATGTTGTTGATTGTTTCCTTTGCTGTGCAGAAACTTATTAGTTTGATCTAGTCTCACTTGTTTATTTTTATTTTTGTTGCCTGTATTTCTGGAGCTAATTAAAGATAACCATTGCCAAGATTAATGTCAAGGAGCTTTGCCCTTGTGTTTTCTTCTAAGGATTTTATTACAGTTTTGAGTCTTAGTTTAAGTCTTTAATCCATTTTGAGTTGGTTTTTATGTATGGTGTGAGGTAAGGGTCTAGTTCAATTCTTTTGCATAAGACTGTCCAGTTTTCCCAACTTCATTTATTGAAGAGACTCTCCTTTCCCTTTGTGTATATTTGGTGTTTTTGTCCAAAATTAGATGACCATATGAGTGTGAGTTTATTTCTAGGGCCATCTGTTCTGATCTATGTATCTGTTTTTATGCTGTTACACACTGTCAGGTTTACTATCATTTTGTAATATAGTTTGAAGTCAGCACATATCTCTGGCTTTGCTTTTGCTCAAGATTGCTTTAGGTATTTGGGTTCTTTTTTTTTTCTTTATTAAAAAAAAGTCATTGAAGTGTTATTAGGAATTGCATTAAATCTGTAGATAGCTGGGCCTCCCTGGTGGCGCTGCGGTTAAGCGCTGCGCTGTGGAGCTGTCGACAGTGGCTACGCGAGTTCGACACCCGGCCGGGGAGATTCCCACATGGCATGGCAGACCTCTCCTGCCTCGCCCGCTGCTCCCCTCAGCAGTGTACTTCCGTCTATCTGCCTGTTCTGCTCCCTGCTCTGTCTCTGGTGAACCTTCTTGAGGCCCCACGCCTCTGGCCTGTACCCCAGCTTGTATGCATAAATAAATAAATCTTTAAAAAAAAATCTGTAGATAGCTTTGGATAGAATGGGCATCTGATAAGGGGTTAATTCCCAAATATGTAAGTAAATCAGACAACTCAATAGCACAAAACAAACTCCCCAGTAACCTGATTTTACAATGGCTAGAGGACCTGAATAGACATTTTTTCCAAAGGAGATTTCCATGTGGCTAACAGGTACATTGAAAGTTGCTCAAATTGCTAACCACCAGGAAACACTGATTAAAGCACAATGAACTAGCACCTCACACCTGTTAGGGTGGCTGTGGGCAAAGAGACAATAGATAATCAGTATTGGGAAGGATATGGTAAAAAGGGAACCTTGTCCACTGTTGGTGGGAATATCAATTGTACAGATACTCTAGAAACCAGGAATGGAGGGTCCTCAAAAATATTAAAAATAGGACTGCTATGTGATGCAATAATTTCACTTCCTTCCAGTGATCTGAAGGAAAAGAAATCATCTTAAAGAGATACCAGTACCCCCATGTTCATTGCAGCATTATTCACAACAGCCAAAGACATGAAACATTCTAAGTGTCCATCATTGGATGTATGGATATGTAGATACCTATAGTAGAACATTAGCCTGAATAAGGAAGGAAATCCCACCATTTGTGATAACTGGAGGACATCATGCTAATTAAAACAAGCCAAACCCAGAAAGACGTGCATCACATGATTTCTCATACATGTGGAATCTAAACCAAAAATAAAGTTGAACTCAGGACAGAGAATAGGATGGGGAGGAGGAGAGAGGTTGGTCACAAGGGGCAAACTGTTGGTTATGTGAATAGTTCTGGCAACCTAATGCACAGCATGGACTATAGTTAATGATAACGTTTTGTACACTTTAAATTTGCTAAAAGGGTGACTTTAAGGTGTTTTCACCACATATAAAGTAAAAGGTAACTGTGTGAGGGAATGGATATGTTAATTACCTTGATAGTGGCCATCACTTCACAGTGTATACATATCACAAAAAAAAAAAAAAAAATCCGGGCCTCCCTGGTGGCGCAGCGGTTAAGCGCTGCGCTGTGGAGCTGTCACAGCGGCGACGCGAGTTCGACACCCAGCCAGGGAGGATCCCACATGGCGCGGCAGACCTCTCCTGCCTTGTCCACTGCTCCCCTCAGCAGTGTATTTCTGATCTGCCTGTTCTACTCCCCGCTCTGTCTCTGGTGAACCCTCTCGCCGCCCCACGCCTCTGGCCTGTACCCCAACTTGTATGTATAAATTAAAAAAAAAGGAGTTTTTATGGATCGGACAACCTTATAGAATAAACATAAATTTTCCCTACACACACACACACACACACACACACACACACACGAATACTTGTGAAAATCAGCTACTTTCCTTTTTCATGGCTGAGGTACATAGGAAGAAGCTGATGGCAGGTAACTAGGTCTTCTGAAAACCCAGCATTCCAGCTGTTTGATGCCCAGTTAAACTATGATGTTTAAATGTAGGCTCAACATTTGTTTAGAGGAGAGGCTCAGCATTACCTGGGGAGTCCAGAGTCACTCTTTCATGCAGATGACTGACCAAATCTTAGCTCCCTGGGAACTAGTGTGGTCGCCTGAGAATGGCATGGAGGGTCTCAATCAGTTCACTGTAGGTCCCTCCTACCCACAAGAGCCTATTTCTGAGGAGTCTGACACACAGAATTTCCGCTATAATCTCTTACATCACCATACCCCCGAAAGTGTTCATAAAGTGTTGTTATTAGTGGATTTATTAAAGCAAACTGAGCTGGGTTCCGTAGGCTTGACTTTGCCCTTCTAGCGCCCACCCTGGTCTCACTGTGGAGCATGTCAGGCCCACGGAAAGATGGCCTGCATTCCTTTTCTCAACACTTGCCAACTGTGACCTAACCAGCACCTCCCTTTTGCAGGCCAGCGGCAGACGCATCCTGCTTGCTGTTGAAGGCAGGGTTCCGGTGCTCATGGCTATGGACAGTTAACCCTCTTGGGCCCCATGATGTGGGAGAAGGACTGGCCTAGCTGTTGCAACCTCTGTCCATTGTGCCATGGCCCACGCTTCCATGAAAAGCTGCACAAACCTTCTGGCCACCTGATTGTGGGTGAGTTGTGTTTGACATAAGTGGAGAAAATGGGCTTAGAGGTCCTGCCTCACTGTGTGCAGAGAGGTCTGCTTACTGTTGCTTTAGCGTTTATATGTACACACACACACACACACACACACACACACACACACACGTGGTATCAATATATTTTTTTAATCTATCTACTCATCCACCCATTCTTCCATCCATCCATCCATCCATCCATCATCTATCCATCCACCCACCCACATCTCCATCCATCCGTCACTCAGCCATCCACCATCCATCATTCATTCACTTATCTAGCCACATTGTGCAAATCTATATTTAATTAAAATATATATTAATTTCCCCCATATTCTCTTTCAGCAAAAGTAAGCTTTTAATGCAGCATGTTACCATCTTAATGTCATGTTTTTAAATTGGGGTACACTAATTTACCTCTATGTAGGTTTCAGATGTACAGTTTCTCACCTCAGCAACTGATACACACAAAAAAGGAACCTTCTTACACTGTTGGTGGGAATGTAGACTGGCCCAGCTCCTATGGAAAGCCATGTGGAGTTTCCCCAAAAGACTGAAAATGGATCTGCCATATGATCCAGCGATTCCACTCCTAGGAATCTACCCAAAGAAGCAAAAACACTAACTCATAAGGAAACCTGCACTTCTATGTTTATTGCAGCACTATTTACAATAGCTAAGATTTGGAAACAACTAAATATCCCCAAATTGGTGAATGGGTCAGGAGGATGTGCTATATATACACAATATATTATTCAGTGCTCAAAAGATGTATTCATGCCATTTGTGGAGACATGAATAGAGCTGGAAGGGACGATGCTAAGTGAAATGAGCCAGGAGGAGAAAGATAAATACCAGATGGTGTCACATATGAAATATAGAGAAACCAAACAAAGGGTCAAACAAAGACAAGCTTTAAAACCAACCCTTGAAAACTGACCATAGATCTGAGGCATCCAAGGGAGGGTTGAGAACCGGTGGGAAGCTACAAAAACCATACCTAAGGTGAGAAATCCTATATTGTCAATATCTTAACAAAGATGTAAAACAATGGTTATTCATTGGAAAAAAGAAATAAATACATCCATGAGCCCACATCCATCACCGTCGCCACCAGCAGCCCACCCCCCCTCTCGTCCCACATCCACCTTCCTGTCTGGTAGCCACCCCTCTGTTGTTAAAATCTGTGGGTTTGTTTTTGTTTTGTTTGTTCATTTGCTTTGTGTCTTTATATTCAAAAAATCAGTGTATTCCACAGCTCAATGGAAAAGAATTGAGCACCTACAAATGAAAGCATACTTATATGGACAATTTATGACAAAGGAACTAAGAGTGTACAATGGAAAAAAGAGGGAAGTTTCTTCAGTAAACGGTTCTGGCAAAATCCGAGAACTCCATGCCAAAAAATGAAACCAGACCGCCATCTCACAGCACACATAAAAATCAATTCAAAATGGATTAAAGACTTGACGATAAAACCTGAAACCATAAAATACGCAGTGGAGAACGCAGGTGACAGCCCTTTGATGTCGTCCTTAGCGGTGCCTGGGTTCATTTCTCCACATGTGAGTGAGTCGTAGGACTTTTGCCTTTTCCATCTCATTCACTTCACTCAGCGTCACCTCCTCCAGGCCCCTCCGTGCTGCTGCAAACGTCTCCTTGTCTGTTCTCAGCCAGCATGTGGGGCCTGGACCCTGCGGCGGCCATGGCTCTGAGGATCTCACCTGAGCAGGTGCCCCTTGACCTGGTGCTGCCCCGTCCAGCAGGGACCCCAGTTCTCAGGGCTTGGGGTCCTCACCAGGTGGTGGCCGAGGCTCCCCATTCAGGAACCAAGGTCCAAGTAGAGGCCACGCGGCCGCCCTGTCCTGACTCTGCTCCCCCACCCTGAGGACACAGTGTGTTTCCTGCTCCCAGGCCTCAGGATCCTCTCCCCCGGCCAGCCACAGCTGACTGCTTTTCCTTCGGCTTTCTCCTCAAGCCTCACCTCTTCTAAGGCCCTCCCTTCCCCAGCCAGCCTGTCTTCTTTTGGCAGCCCCCCTCTCTTATTCCCTCTGGAGCCACCATTATTTTTTTCTCTGTTGCTCTTAAAGCAACTGTTAGGATATGTCTTCATGGTTCAGTTTTTGTGGCCTGTTCCCCCACAGAGGTAGGCTTGGTTAGGGCTGCGGCCTTTCCTTGTTCATCCGCCTGCCCAGCACCAAGTTGCTGCTTAATAAATATTTGCTGACTCGCTAGCTCAAGTGTGAAGGGGCAACTTGAGCCCTCATCTGGGCTCCCACATTAAACTGGAGGAGTTTCCTCCTATCGAGCAAAAGCAAAGTGTTTCCTTTGGCGTCAAGGAGTTGCACTTGGGCTTCCAGTTCACGACAGCCCCGGACTTCATGGGGCCTTTCCCAGGTGAACCATCCGGGAAGTGGATAACATCTGCATGATCCAAAGACCTCTCACTCAGAAGTCCTCAGGGTTAATAATTGATCTGTCCATATTGGACAGTCATGAGAGGTCAAAGGGTAGAGGGTTGAGAGCGTGACTTTTAGGAATAGTGATATTCGGAGCATATAGTCACAAGTTCTGCTTCAGGGGAGCTGAAGAGGCTTCAGCTGAGTGGGGTGCACAGGTGACTAATGCCCCCCGCCCTAACTCTCAACGTGGCATCATGGTATCAACCAACTAAAAGGAGGAGTAAAACAGAGTCCCCTCCTAGGAACTTATTTTGAGTATAAAATATACCAAAAGTCTTTTTTTGAAAGATGTATTTTAGAACAAGTATGTCTAGGTCTTACAGAAGACATAGGTGTGAGTCAGGGATACCATTTGGCTGAGCATAGTGGCCACTCTGGGTCAGGGGCATGCTGGACTCCCAGGTCAGTTGTTGGCTATCACGGATCATAGCCCTTGGCTGATATCCACCTCAGCACCCCCAAAACATACCCTTCTCTCTCATGGACAAAGTGAGAAACAGAAAGATGATAACTTGGGTGGCCTCAGGAGGGGGTTCAAGTAAAGCTTGCCGTGTTTGCTTAAAAACTTTCTGAGCTTCCAGGGTCCAAGTGGGAGAGTCAGGCTGGTTGATTTCCAAAAGTGTATACAGTGGCAGGGGCATTGTGGGAATCCGTGACATCCAATTTCTCTCATATCCAGCCAGACCTCAGAATCCCCTTACACGTCATTTGTTCTTTGGCTTAGGGAAGACTTGAGTGGCAAGACCCTGGCCACTAATAATGTAACCTAGATGTTGTGCTTTATTGTGGTTAAAACTGGAGCTTATCCTTTTATCCCTTGTGTCCTCTCTTCACTAGCTGAGTCAGTAAGTGTGGGCTGTTCGCTTGGCAGCTTTTCGGAACAAAGGAGAAAATCATCCACATACAGCAAAAGTATGTGGCTGGAAAGGTGACATTCACGGTACCCACCTTAGGAACTTGGGGAGAATGGGTGGCGCCCTCAGTGTTTCTCCAAGGATAACAACCCCAGTGTGTTGTTACCCTTCTTAAGAGGGGTGAGAAAATATTAACCATCTTTCCCCACGGGGATGCTGGAGAGAGGGCCTCAGATCCACGGCCAGAAATCCTAGCTCTCTGGAAGAATGGCCGGACAGGACGAGGGGAAACGACTCTTTTATTTATGGCATGAGGTCTGGGGTGAGCATATACCCATGGTGATGAGGCTTCCCTAGAGGCAAAATGGGGGCGTTGTGTGGGCCAGGGCAAGGCATCACCAGGTCCTCTGCTGTACTTCTTCGACTATTACCATGATGACCTTATTCCCTCAGTTGTTTTGTAAGGTCCGGATGTGTTGTTTTTTTTTAATTTTATGCATACAATGCTGGGGTGCAGGCCAGAGGCGTGGGGCGGTGAGAGGGTTCACCAGAGACAGAGTGGGGAGCAGAACAGGTAGATAAACAGAAATACACTGCTGAGGGGAGCAGCGGGAGAGGCAGGAGAGGTCTGCCTCGCCATGTGGGAATCTCCCTGACCAGGTGTCGAACTCGCGTAGCTGCTGCCGACAGCTCCACAGCGCAGCGCTTTAACCCGCTGTGCCACTGGGGAGGCCCCATGGTCCAGATGTGTTTGAATGGGTGTGCTGAAAGGATGTAACTGATGTCAGAAGGGGTGATGGACTATCGTGTTGAAGAAACTCCATCTAAAATAGATTGAAGGCATGGGTTTGGGATGGTGCTTGGAGTGAGGGAAGAAGCCCTGTGAGTTGAGTAGTTATCGAGGAAAGGTCATCATTTACCTTGGGGGTCAACGAAATGAAACAGCTTTTCTCCTTTTGGGGTAAAGATAATACTTCCTTGATAATTCTCAGGAAGGCATTGGCCTATGAAATAGATGGGAGCCAAAGGAACAAGCAGGAATCTGTGCTGGCCCCTCGAGGGTCTTGGTTGAAAAAGGGTTGGGTTGGGTTTTGTGAGTTGTAGGCTTATGAGCTGCCTAACAGTTCAGGCACTGGGTTATTTCTGTGTTCCAGGGGCGGAGTGTGGCAACGTGGTGGGGTTGAGTGCTGTGCTATGGTGTGAGGCATGGGATGAGAGTGATTACTCAAAGGCCTAGCGTGTTGGAATGATGAGTAGCCTAGAGGGACATTGGAAGTCTCCTTATGGAAGGGAGGGCTAAGATACAGCCCCCTTCTAGGGCAGTCTCCCTTTTATAATGTCAGGTAGACATTATAAATCAAGAAGCAAATAAGCATGCGGGGAATGCATGACTGCCTGGTGACAGCCAAAGCTGAGTTGCCCCAACATTCTTGCTAATCTCAGCGTAACATCTTCTGAGTTCAGGGTGGTCCTGGTGTTCCTGTGAATCTAAGCGTAACATCTTCTGCTGTTTCTAGAACATCCAGTTCTTCCTCATACCAGGGCTTTTGCCCTTTGTCGTGTCCTATTTACAGCTTCCCTGACTGCACTATGGGTTCAGGGTACAGAGCGTTCCCACAGTTGAGAATTGAAAGGATAGCTTCTGTACCAATAAGAGCCCAATAGCATCTCCTCCCAGTGCTCAATCTTTTTCCCCAAAGACATTTGTGAAGAGTATTGTAGAAATCTCCTTTTTACCCCAGAGCATCACTGTAGTTTGTTGGGGGCGGGCAGGTGGGTGGTGTCCAAGGATGGGAGACTTCTGGGTGTTGCAGTCTGCTCGTGCAGTTTTGGGGTCTCTTTTCTGAGGTCCAGCCTTCTTTTAGCACTTGTTAAAATCATCTAGGGTGGCCTAGGGAAGTTTGCCTGGGAGTGTTTCAAGTCCTCAGGCTGGAGTTGGGAATGAGTACCTGGAGCTGCTGTGACTTGGAAGTCCAAGGTCCGAGGCGCTCTTCCTTCTGTCTTGTATGGCTCGAGAAAGTCTTTCTGCCAGATTGACCAAGTCATGGGCACCTTTGGTAGCGCTTCTGAGCTGCTTTTGCTTGACGGAAGTACCAAGTTCTCAGGTCATCAAGGAGGGTTGACAAGGGTGGTGGTTTCGTAATTAATGTTATCGGTTTCGATTTTTTTTTTCTCACCGGCCAAAGTAATCAAAGATAGGTTCGTTTGGTTTCGAAGAATAATGAGTATTTTCCTCCAATCCATAGTTTGGGGAAAATCTCCATAATCACCACTTGAAGTTCTTGAGTGAGTTTAAAGGCGTTTGCCCTGTTGGAAAGTCACCTTGTACCGACCTGCCTTTGCCACCTCTCCCCTGGGTGCCATTCTTATGTCAGCATGTGGATGGGTTAATTGGAATCTGAATATTGTGGTTCAGCTGCTTGTATTACTAATGTGAATTCTTCATCCAAGGGTCTGCTGTGGTGTTCAGGAATCCTGAGGGAGAGTGTGCCATGGTGTGGAGGACACCAAAGGGAGCCCCCCACCCCCTTCCTCGCTCCTCCTTGTTGCATCGGGCAACACCACACTGATACACAGGAGTCATGGAACAAACTGTTCTGGTAGGATGCTGCCGAGAAGGCAGAACCTGGCCTTTATATTTAGTGAGAGTTTTCTACAGAGTCAGTTTCTCAGGGTGAGAGGATAAGGAGAAAACAATTAGGGGAAAGGAAGTATGTTTATCTAAACTTTTGGGAAGAGGAGTCTGCGAATCCGAGTTGAATTTATAGCCCAGTTTTATGGCCTACAGTTTGAAGTGTGATAACCTGGCCTTCACTCTAAGAGATTGAAGCATCCTGCTCTCGTGTAACTTAAGAGGCTCCTCTGCGGTGTCAATGGTTGATTGGTTGAGTTGGACTAACAGGCTTTGTACTGACGAGGCTGAACTGCATAGCCAGAATGGCGACTTAAGCAGCTTTTGGATTCTAGCAGACCCACTCCTTAAAAGGAGCTTGAGTAGCTGGTGGGTCTAGAGGGAGCTCAAGAGTTTTATCCAAAAAGGGAAGGTGGACCATGTCTGGGTACTCAGGAGGAGCAGGGATGGCAGAGAAGGAAGCACCAGGCCACCCAGAATTGCCAGAGATCAGCTCTGGTGAATAGGGTTGCAGTCAAGCAGGGTCGAGTCCGAAAGAACCTAGAAACAAAGAAATGACAGACAGACACAGAATAGAGTTTAGGAGCTACAGGACCCAGGGGACGGAAGGCCTCTCAATCCAAGCTCAAGCATCCTGACCGCCTGGAGTGACTTATTTTTATTGATACAGACTGTCCCCAAAGTTAGTTACAATATAATGTTTCATACTGTGCCCAAGGTTAGGAAGGAATACAAGGATTCATTCTTTAAGTTCTTAGGTCACAGCATAGTTCAGGCGTATATTCACCGCCAAGGTTCTGCGTTATCAGGTTTTTCTGCTCTCCCTTCTATTCTAGTTCACTCCCTTGGCATAGTTTCACTGGCACAAGAAAGAACATCCTGATCTGTACCCAGGCCAGTCTTCCGACCAGTGCTGGTTAGTCTTCCAGCCATGACCCTGATATTTTCCTTGTCCCAGCACTTCATGCCTGAGGAGTCTCCACTTCCACTTCACGCACTAGGGGTCTCCAGCACAGAATGAAACATTTCAAGAGCCAACACACTGGGAAAGGTCAGAGTCAGCTTTCCTGTTACTCCCTAGTGGAGATGCCATTCTGGGATCAGAGCACTCGCAGGTCTCCAGACACTGGAGCAGGGGGTTCCCATGCCTTTTGCTGCATTTTACAATTTTGTTCCAATTGCAGGCACAAATACCCTCATTTGGGAATTTTGAGCGAGTCCCCAAATGGGACATTTACTGTCTAAGTATCTTTAGTCATTTGGACTATTTTTATCCAAAAAAATCACAAGAAGTGGGCACATTTTCCCTATACTGAATCCTGCAGGCAGCCCAGCTAGAGGTCGGCCAGGGTCAGCATTTTTAGAAGCTGAAGTTCCCATGAAGCCCCCACCAGAACAGGACAAACCCTGCAGTAACCAGAAGGTAGTTACCCTTACATGTCGGCACCACAGATGCCCAACAAGGGCCGGAACCTCAACTAGAGGAGCAGGAGGTTCTGACCCAGAAGACTCACCAGCCAGGTTCCTGGTGTCGGGCAGAAGACAGAGCTCAGGGTTCACAAAGGTCAAGCCCGCTGGTCCTGGAATCCCACCGTTGTTGCTCTGATGCCACATCTCTGACTGCAAAGCATCAAGTGAAGCTGCTGTGATGCTGTGAGATAAAAGCAAAGTTGTTTATTTGGTCTGGGTGGGGGGTGCTTGCAATGCAGGCACAGAGTCCAGGGCACCCCTAGAATGTCCTGGAGTGAATTTTAGGGGTGTTAACTCCTAAATGACGCATACTATTTACAGATCACTGTATCTACTGGTGAAAAATCAGTAGATACTTCTGATCACTGGACAAATCCCCTGGAATTTATCGTCTTCTCATACCCAGGCATCCTTGTCTTTGGTAGGTCTGACCTTTGGCAGTTCCAGTATTTAGTTGTCAGCAAAGTGAAGAGAATCCACGGCTGGCATTTTTTCATAGCAGCTTGGAGTCAGCACCCCAAGGGCATGGCCACGTGTCCACGGCCCTCACGAGGAGGCCGGAGGAGAGGCCTGAGACCCAGTCTGCTCACGTCGTGGGACTCAAATGAGGCTTCAGTTTTAAGCCCGTTTGGCCTCTGGTGGCCTGGGGCCCTGGTCCCACCTCAGTCACCCAGCATGAAAGGGCCTGCTCTCACACTCACTGCTTGAGCCAACAAGAAGGGTTTCACTTGTTTCTAGATGGATGTTAAATTAAAATGAAATACAAAACGGAGACCAGACTTGAAAATTCACTGAACAGACAAAACCAGCACCGCCAAGTAAGTGAAATCAAATACAGCTGATTCTGCAGTGCAAGCAAAACCACGCTTGGGTTGCTTCTTCTAAATGCCTCTGAAAATCATAAATGGAATCCAAATTGTTTTCCAAAATTGTCACAAGATGACTACTTTTAACAACCCCCTGTCATTTGGGAACCCCCAGTGCTGTGATCAATCACTATTTAGATGAAACCACGTGTCCCCCCAACTACGACCCCCTCTGGGATTTGTTCCACTGTTCCACTGTTGGTGTGAAGACTCCCCATTTCTCTCTCTCTCTCTCTCTCTCTCTCTCTCTCTCTCTCTCTCTCTCTCTCTCCATTTATTTCTTTATGGGCCTCCCTGGTGGCACAATGGGTTAAGCGCAGCGCTGGGGAGCTGTCAGCGGCGGCACCAGTTCAATGCCCGGCCAGGGAGATTCCCACATGGCGCAGCAGACCTCTCCTGCCTCGCCTGCTGCTCCCCACAGCAGTATATTTTGGTCAATCTGCCTGTTCTGCTCCCCACTCTGTCTCTGGTGAACCCTCTCACTGTCCCACATCTCTGGCCTGCACCCCAGCTTGTATGCAAAAATAAGTAAATATTTTAAAAAAACATTAAAAAACACATAAAAAAGATTTATTTAGTTATGCATACAAGGTGGGGTGTAGCTCAGAGGTGTGGAGAGGTGAGAGGGTTCACCAGAGACAGAGTGGGGCACAGAACAGGCAGATCGACCAATATACTGCTGAGGGGAGCAGCCGGTGAGGCAGGAGACGTCTGATGCGCCATGTGGGAATCTTCCTGGCTGGGCATAGAACTTGCATCACAGCTGCCGACATATCCACAGCCCTGCGCTTAACCCGTTGCACCACCAGGGAGGCCTGAAGAATCCCCCCCTTTATAAACTGTTCTGTGCATAATAAACTCTCCCAAAATCAGTGTGGCTTTTTAACCTAGTTTTATTAAGTTTCTGAACTTTACAGGGGCTACCTTCCCCCTTTCCATTGGGTTGGCCTTCAGTGTGGGGGTCCGGGCCCGTCTAGTCACGTCACACAAAACACTACTGTAAAGAGAAATCAAGAAAGGCTTTGATTTGGGTCAAGAGACAGACGTGTAGGAAATTACACCTGCAGACATGCTCCTCAGCTCTCCCCTGGGTCACCCATCCCAGCCTCATGTGGGTGACTGCTACTTGATTTCAAACAGTGACGTTAGATGGACTCAGCATCTTCCCTAGGAAGCTTGGACAGGCAAACTGAGGAAGAATGGAAGGGATGCAAGCTACTCACTATGACCTGCTGTGTCCCCGACCTTCTAGTGTGCAGACTCGTGGGTAAAACTGCACCTGTCCACACCTAAGTACAGGCCACACACCCTGCGTCAAGGGCCATGGAGTTAGCAGGGCCTGAAAAATATGAAGACGGAGGGGTTTGCTCTCAATCTTTCACATCTGTCACCTGACTATGTGACTTCAGTGAGTTCCTTCGTGTCAGTGGCACAAAACTTTTCTCCGTTGTAAAAGTGTAAAAGGTCTTGGTTTAAGATGTGTATAGTAGCTTGAGATCATTTTTGTCTGTCCATAGCTATTTATGGATCAAACAAGACTGATAAGGTTTCTTTATTCCAACCTGCCCACTTCATCTTACCAGAAGCAAGTAAAAGAGGCTGCTTGCCAGGAGGTGAGTGAAACCAGAGGAGATTGGTAATGCAGTGAGTTCTGGGTTTCAAATGCCAAACTTGGGACAGTGATGTGGACTTTCAGTTATATCAACTGGTTGACAAACTGAGGGAGTGAAAGTAGATCTCAAGCTTGGTCTGTTGATTTCTATAACATGTAGTGTTAACTGATTCCCTCAAATAACTATTGGGGATTTCTTACAATGGTTCTCAAAGGAGTACACCTTATACTTTGACCAGAGACACATCTACCCATGCATCCATCCATCCATCCATCCATCCATCCATCCATCCATCTCCCCCCCACTCACATACACGCAACTAAATCAATACTTAGCCTCACACCATGTTCTGTTATTTTCTATTCTGTTGTGTTTTTGTTGGTTTATTTTTTGTGTTTTCATGCTTGGCTTGGGTTAGAGAGCATATGGCCAGCAGCTGTCTCCTTGGATCTGGGTTACAGATCTTAGAGCAGATGTCTATTGTTCACGCCCAAGCTTTTAGGCTATTTGCCAGGGGCCTTGTTCTGCTGTTGGTCTCTGAGTTGATGCCCCGCTGTTCTGGATCCTGAGAGTAGAGGTGGGGTGCACAGGGAGAAAGCCGCCCTGGTTCTAGGGTTCAGAATGAGGGGGTTCCATGCAGAGCCACCCTGGAAGGTTTGTTCTTAAAAAGAAATTTGGATCTACAGTTCAAGAATTTCTTAAAAGTAAAAAAAAAAAATTAAAAATTAGAAATGCAGTCGTCTGCTGCCCATCACTTATCTGTTACTGAAAACCAGTTGTTTTGCATGAAAATGCTGACCTGAGCATGGCTCTCTTTTGATTTTAAGTTGGGAAAATTGTTCTCTGTCAACCTCAAGCCCTCAGCCAACTTCTCAAACAGTTAACTAAAGCTTGGTGATATGCCTAGATATACGTTTTCAAAACCCAAACTCCAATTCGGCGTACGCCTTCAAACACTGCGTCTTCATCCCCACGTGGTCCATGTGGTCAGTGGGCAACAGTGGCCGGCCCCACACCAAGATGTCCCAGCCTGACCGATCCCAACAGGCCTCTTCCCGGCTGAGGTCCCTGAGCTCCCCTAGACATTTACTTTAGAAGACTTAGAGTTGTTAATTCTTCCTTGCCCCACAGCTGTAAATCTTTCCAGAAGCCTCCTGCAGGTTTTATGGCCCAGGAAGGTCTTCCTCAAGAATGAGGGGGCTGTCTCTGTGCAATGTCACCAGCCATGGAGAAGACACTCGCCTCTTAGGTCCCTGCCCCTTGCTCCAGGTTGCCAAGCTGTCCCTTGTCATAGAGACTGGAGACAGTCAATCCTCTTTGCATAAAGCAACTGGCAGATCCAGATGGGCTATGACTTCCCCTGACATCCTCCAATCCTTTCCCGCTGACTCACCCCCTCCCAACAAGGGGCATTGGGTTCTCCTGGAGCATCTGTCTCCTCATCTTGTAAGGATACCGGCCTAAATAAATAAATAAATGCATGAAAACACCCTAGTTCTATTGGGTCAAGGCCCATATATCTGGACTGTGACTTTGTCTCTACTAACACCCTACTTGCATCTGCAACCACCCTACTTCTGGGTCACTTTCAGGAGTACCAGGCCTAGGACTTCAGCATCTCCTTTTTTGGGGGGGCGCACAATGTGTGACCCACAACTGACGGAAGAAACATCAGTAGTATTTGAAATGAAAGACTATCTGTATTTTGTTTTGTTAAAAATGGGATATTCTGATTAAAGGACAAATAGAAGACTTTTTGATATAAACATAGTCTGGGAATATTATATTGAGAGATGCATGTGTTGGATGCACTTTGCACTCTGGAGATTAAAGATGATCAGGTGTTTACCTCTTCTGGGAGAAGGTCTGCCTCAGACATCACGCAGGGCAGCTAGGATGCCCATTTGTGTTTGGTGAGGGTGAAGCCTCTGGGTGGGGTGATTTATTTATTTATTTATTTTTAATATTTATTATTATTTGTATCTTTTACATTATAGTGTATTCCCCATGGGTTACCCACCGATTCACCCGTGAACTATCACCACAGCCCCTTGTGTGCCCCCTCTCCCTTTTAAACCCTTATCTTCCTCCTCTCTCACTGAATATCTCTCTCTTATTTGGTATCTCTAAATTCCTGTAATAAGTGACACCGTTTGATATTTTTCTCTTTCTTTCTGGCTTATTTCACTGAGCATGATCCCTTCTAACTCCATCCATGTTGCTGCGAATTGCATGTGTTTATCTTTTTTGATTGCTGAATAGTATTCCATTGTGTATATGTACCACATCTTCTTGATCCAATCTATTTTGGGGTGGGTGGGCCTATTTATATGCACAAGTCTCAGTGGGGTAGCTGAACAGGAAGTGGTGTTTATTGTGGTGGTCTGGGTTCAGGGGCACAAATCGTTCTAGTCTAAGCCAATCAGTGACAACAAAGAACGGAGGTGTGTCTGGGCTTGTCAGCAGGTTCAGGCCAAGGGGCAGGGTGTGTTGTGTGTTCAGCACAGAGCCAGGAGAGTGACAGGAACGGGGGTGTGGGTAGGTGTGTGTGGGGTCTGCCCAGTGGATGCTGAGGGGGGTCTTCCAGCAGCTATTACCCATCACAGCTAGGGGGCAGGCCCTGCTGCAAGGGGCGCCTGGGGGAGGTATTCTTTCCTCTGCTGCCCGCCGCAGCCCAGGTCAGGTCAGGCCCGACAAGGCCAGGTGGGCTGAGTGCATCTGTCCTCACTGCCCACCTGTGATCAAACATTTTTAAGACTCTGCTTTTTCATACGTGTCTTCTTTTGTGCTCCACTCTCACCACATCGAGGTCACCATTTTTCACGGCTCCTTAGGAGGCTGTGTGGTTTCCATGCCCAGTAACCTTGATTTCTTGTTCTATCAACAATGGATAGCAGAATTAAAACCTTTTAAATTTTCTATAATGTGTTAGTTACTATGCACAGGCAGCAGACAGTGGCACATACATCAGGGAATTAATACATACATTAGGGAATTAATACTTGTTGAATTAAATCAAATTTTTATTATACTCTGCCAAGCGAGCATTAGGCTTCAACTAATGGCGCATTAGCTAAATCAAGAGTCAGTAATTCATGAATCGTGACGTTAGATCAAGGACTCAGAAACGGGAAGAGCTTTCTCCTCCGCGTCCCACTCGTCCTCTGCGCTGACTTGGGTTGCTGCACTATCTTCGATGTCCCTATTACTCTGTGACTCCCCCCTGCTAGGGAAGAAAGAGGCCAAGAGTATCAGACCGAAGCAGACTATTAGTCTGTGAGTGGTGAATCTCGGGGCAGCAGCGCCCCAAAATTGGGAGCACGGGTCTTTCTAGGGTCAGGCTACTGCTGGAATTTTTGGCATGTTCGTTGGTGTCAGGGGTCTCTTCTGCCGGTGGGGGTTCTGCTGGAGTCACTGCCGGGGGCAGGGGTCTGCTGGAGTTGTTTAGTGCTGTCAGCTCATCTGCGATTTAGCTTATCTTTGGCGGAGTCAGGTCATGCTGGTTTTACCATTTTACAATGGGCCTGTGTGTGTGCTTGATGTCGTTTTAGAGTCGATGGATTTGAGAGCGGAGCGGGGACCTTTCTCTGGGAAAGGTTTCACCAGAGCTCCCTTCAGCGGCACATGACAAGTTTCTCCACGAGACAGAAACTCAGTTATACTTAAAGAACAGGTTTATTAGGCAAGGAAGTAAAGGACACTTGCACAGGCACAAGCGGGCAGAAAGAGCTGCCTGCTGAGGGGCAGGTTTGCTAAGAGAGGCCTGCATGGTGCAGGTCACGGGCAGACAGTCAGGCCGCTGCCCTGCAGAGGGACAGAGTTGGTAAAGGAAAGCACCCGCATAGGCACAGGTGGGCAGAGAAAATGCCTGCCCCGAATTCTTGCCCGGATGGTACTGATATAGCCTTCTTTCAGTTGGGAGGGGCTCATCCCTCATCGAGGATGGCTGTTTACTGGCTAACTAGAATTAGAAATGAGACTGGAGATTCTACAATGGGCTCAATCTCCATATCTTTGGCCCTAGAGACTGCCGTCTAGCTCCTACAAAGCCCTACCTATGCTTTGTAATTTAGGAGCTGGCACCTAGGGATTGTGCTAATAGTTATGTTGATTTCTTCTACCCCCACTTCCTTGTGTGGGTCTAGCTCTAATCTTATTTTGCGTTATATCTCCTCCATCATGCTCGTCACCCCCCCTCATTCGCCCTTGTTCCCTTCTCCTTCCTGCTCCTCTAACCTCAGAGCCCTCTTTTCATCTATTCCTGGGCACTAGTTTTTGTTAGCATTTTACTTCATTGTATCACCGGCTTCCTGTCTGTCTTTGTCTGACTCCCTCCACTTCACACATCCCTTCCCTCTTCCTCTAAGTGGCAGCCCTTCTCTGGGCTTATGCGTAACTCTTGTTGTTTCAGCGAAGGCAGCCTCATGGGCCAATCCTGGTGGCCCACAGATTCACTTGGGGGTGGGGCTTTTGGGGGTGGCTAGTTCAGGTGAGGCCCTGAGGGAAACTCCTGGGGAGTGGCACTCTCGGCCAGGGCGCACACCTGAGGAAGGCAGGTACCGGCCAGCCTGGAGCAGGCAACCCCTTGACCTTGGATTTCCTGCTTCCAGGCTGTGAGAGGGAGCCTCTGTGTGCCAAGCCGGGATGTCTGCTGTTTGCACTGCCTGGGACAGGCGGGTCAGGCAGGACTGGGGCTGTGAGGCTCCCAGCCCAAGCTCTAAGGAGACACTTGCTCAGTTAACTTTTTAGAAGTGGTTGAGTTCTCCCTGCAAAATAGATCTCACTGCCTGCGGCACTGCCGCCACCCAGCGGTGGCACCAAGCTGCCCGGATGCCAGTCAGCTGGCTCCCTGGGCCGTAAATGGGGTTTGAGGAGAAGGAGAGCAGTTTATCTTGTGGACTGGCTGAGGAGTCAGACCCCTGCTCTTATCTAGGTTGGGGGGGAGGGGCCAGCTCATCCATCCTCACTCTGCAGGTTTTCCCTACCACCTGGTGCTCAGCAATTCACATGTGATCTTCCTGGTATGCTCTTTTCCCTGGGAAAGCAGGAAAACAAGCCTAAAGGTAAATAAAGAAAGGAAATGGGGCAGAGAAAGACAGACACATTGTTGCTGAATCCCCCCACCTCTGCCAGACCTCAGACCCCATGGGGTGTGTGGACACCCCCCTGCAGTGTGCACAGAAAACCACAGGAATGCAGGAAGAAGATGACAGAACTTCAGCTTCATTTTATTTTTATCTAAAGAGCAAGCAAGACCTTAAATCCTGCTGCTATTAACTCTACCAGTTTGCACTTAGGGAAGAGCCGGAAGGCAGTGACCAGCCCGACCTGGGCAGTGAGTACCTAGTGACAGGCCATAGTGTCACCTCAGTCAGCGGAGCTGTCCTCATCCAGAGGACAAGTGGCTTTAAAAGACACCCACAGAGAAACTGCCAGACTAAAAACATGACTTGGGCAACACATGATCCCACAAACAGAAGCCACGGCCACACTGCCCAGCACCCCAACTGCAGGAGGAGCTCTGTTGGGAAAGAGACCAAGAGTATCAGGCTGAAGTGGGCTTTATTGAAAGTTCAAGAAGACGACCCCCTGCAGGCTGAGAGTCGCAACCCAAAATTGGGGAAATGGGTTTTTATAGGGTCAGGCTACTGCCAGAATTTTTGGCATGTGCGTGGGCGGCAGGGGTCTCTTCTGGGGGGAGGGGAGTCTTCTGGAGTTACTGCCGGGGCGGGGGTCTGCTGGAGTTGTTTACTGCTGTCAGCTTATCTCCGATTTAGCTTAACGTTGGTGGAGTCAGGTCATGCCGGGTTTTACGAGGAGCCTGTGTGTGTGTGTGCGCGCGCGCGCTCATCAAGCACCCTTCATAAGAGGGTGTGGAAGGGGAGCTAGACGTCCATGGCAGCGCACCTCTCGCTTCGCTGTGTCCTGTAGGTACCTGTCTGGGTTATCTTGGCCACTCGACCACCGGGACTCGACAGGCACCGAACTTAGAAACAGTGTGGCACATCCTTGTTTCTTGGGGTCAAACAGCCTTTTCAAAATTGGTGTTGATGGAGGAGATATAACCCCCATTTCCTAACTCAAGGGTAAAACCAGATGAGGAAATGGGGGGGGGGGTAGAAGGAATTAACATAACCATGAGCACAATTCCTAGGTACCAATGTTGGGGGGAAAAAAGGACGTCTCCAACAAACTCCACAGGAAGGTTTATGGACCCCCACCTCAAGCCAGAGAGATCCAAGACCCCTAGGGCTACGAATCCCAGAATTCCATCATCATCCAGAAGAGAGGATTACCGGGAACTGAGGGGTGGAGTTAAGCAGACATGTTGGCTATAACGAAGGCTTTTGACCTTGGGGCTCGCTTGCTTCTCGCCGGGCTACAGCGTGCCATTGGGGTTTCCAGCTCTTCGGATCTGGTAGGACGTATTTGGAGATTTATCTCTCTCCCTCACTTTCTCTTTTGTCCCCGAGTTACTCATTTTTTTATTTCCCTTCCTTTTGTAAATAAACCCTTTTATTAACCTTTTTGTGAGTGCCTGCAATTGTTCTTACTATAAGTCCTTTTTAAGCGCACGGGTGAGAACCCACAGTCAGGCACCCCATTGTATATCGGGGTTGCCCTGTAACACCAACACCTTAGTTACAAAACATAGGAAGATACTAGACTGCGAAGATATGGAGATTGAGCCCATTGTAGAATCTCCTGGTCTCTTTTCTCATTCTAGCTAGCCAGCAGAAGTTTCCCCTTCCTCAAAGGTGAGCCCCTCCCTACAGAAATAAGAGGATAAAAGCCCGACCTGCCCCCACGTAGGGGCAGCTCTTTCTGCCTGCTTGTGTCTGTGCAAGTGTCCTATGCTTTGTTGACCTTTTTCCTAATAAACCTGTTCTTTACAACTGAGTCTTTGCCTCGTGGAGAAACTTGCCGCGTGCCGTCGAAGGGAGCTCTGGTGAAACCTTTCCCGGGTGAACTCAAGGACCCCGCTCTGCTCTCAAATCCATCACTCCAAAACTACATCAGTGTCACCGCTGGCCAGTCCTCCCCCTCCTAGTGTGGGGGACTGGGCATCAAGACGCAATCTGAGCATAGATGAGATGTGCTCAAGTGTGATTTTCAAAAAGGTAGACCCCTGAATGACTCCCACAAATATAAAATGACCCTATAGGGGGCCTTCCTGGTGGCTCAACAGGTTAAGTCCCAGCACTATGAAGCTATCAGCAGCTACTGCAGCACAAGTTCAATCCCCGGCCAGGGAGCTTCCCCATGGCGCCGCAGACCTCTCCTGCCTCGCTTGCTGTTCCCCTCAGCAGTATATTTTAGTAGATCTGCCTGTTCTGCTCCCCACTCTGTCTCTGGTGAATCCTCTTACCCCCCACACCTCTGGCCTACACCCCAGCTCTCGTATGCATAAATAAATAAATCCTTAAAAAGAAAATAAAATGACCCCACAGCAGAGATCTTACCTTTGGCAAAAGAGGCACCAGGGAGGATGCTGTGACCAATCCAAACAGCACCTGAGAAGCGGGGTGCTTACTCAACAAGACCTGTGGGATACACGGCTGGCTCATGCCCAGCCGCACAGAGCTCTGGAATTACCTATCCCACCCAAATTGTTTTAGTCTCTTCTGACTAATATTAATTATTCATTTATCCAGGGTCACTTAATTGACAGTAAATAATGGGACAGACTTTTATGACCGTGACCTCTGGGGAAGCCCAGCCCGGGTCTTCTGTGGTTACCCCATCCTTTTCTTGTCTGTGGTGATTTCTTTCTTTTTTTTTTTTTTTTTTTTACAGGCAAGCTGGGGTGCAGGCCAGAGGTGTGGGGCGGCGAGAGGGTTCACCAGAGACAGAGTGGGGAGCAGAACAGGCAGATCAGAAATACACTGCTGAGGGGAGCAGTGGGTGAGGCAGGAGAGGTCTGCCGCACCATGTGGGATTCTCCTCCGCCGGGTGTCGAACTCTCGTTGCCGCTGCCGACAGCTCCACAGCGCAGCGCTCAACCGCTGTGCCACCGGGGAGGCCCCTTTTCTTGTCTGTGGAGATGTCTTAACCCAACCTCGCACAGCCACCAACGCCCACCGCTAGACAGTGCACCTGTCGGCCCTGGCCCAAGACAAACTTGGGGGCTCTGCCCCCCACATGTTATATAAAAAAAGATATGTGACTTCTCCTTTTTGCCTCCTTTCTAAGTTTTGGAGAATTTTCTGGGCAGATACTTGGGACTCCTCAGAACGGTTCACCGGTTTCCATTATTTCTCAGTGGGTCTCTAGCTCAGATTCCCTGAGATTTAATCTGGGTAGTTAACTGACCACATACTAAGTGCTGGACACTGTGGTGACCTGAGCCTCACCCTGTACTCTCACGGGTTAGAGGAACTCGAGTGGGCGGTGTGGACAGTGTCCTGGGCAAGTGCTGTGCAGCCTCCCAGGCCAGGCAGCTTCACTGTTGATTCAGACAAATGGAAGAAGAACCTTTGGAGCCTTAGATATGTCTGACATGCCTTTAATGCTGACACGGGATGCATACGCAGGCAGGCAGGCAGGCACTGAGAGACGGAAAGTCTGAAAAGCTAAAAGGCAGAACAGCGACTGAGTCCCCAGCCCCATTTACACTGTTACGTGCTCACAGCCACACAGCTGACACGTGGTTTCACGGTGCAAGGCCCGTCTGTTGTTTGCTGGATATCCAAAAGATGTAAAGATAACTGGTATGCTTTGAGGTTACAGGTTGTCTATTTTTGGAAGGCGAAAAAATAGCCTGATTGAACTCATCTTCCTAACAGCAAGCAGATGGCAGGGCAGGGAGCCCGGGGGTGCCGGAGGGGCATTTGTACTGGCTTGGCAGTGCTTTGGTTTTAGGAAAACCACTCCAGGGAGCCTTGTATTGTGGAAAACTGAAACCAAAGTCCTGTTTCGGGGTCTCAGGCAGTGGGAAGCTGCGCTGCTTTTGTCAGGGTGGTGGAATGTCCTCTGCACGTGGACAGGTGGCCACCTTTCTAGCAGACACCAACTTCCACACAGCTCAAAACCTTTTTACTCATATGTGGGAGATAAAGAAACCAAATGAATGAGCAGACACAACAAACAAAAACAAGGTCTGGGGCCATAAGAACAAAGTGGTCACCAGAAGGGAAGGGGTGGGTGAGCTGGGTGAAAGGGGCCAATATATGGTGATGGTGGATCTAGAATTTCAGTGAACACAATGTTGCCTTTGCAGAAGTCAGTTAGCAGTGATGCACCCCTAAAACCTATATAGTGTTTTAAACCATTGTTACTTCAATAAGACCATTTTGAAAGAGAAAAAGACGAAAGTAAATATGATGTTCCGACTGAGCCACACAGCGGCAGTAAAAGTTTCATCATAAAGTAATGCAGCGTTGGGGGTTGGGCTGCCCATCGCTGCCAGAAGCCACCCGAGCAGAGACAGGCACTTGATCATCAAAGGCCTGGGATCTGAGAGATCAGGGTTACTTTACCCCCAAAACCTGTCCTTACATCTCATCTCAAGATGGCCTTTTGCTAGTGAGTTGAACAGCGACAGTTAATCATAAGCAAACAGCCCTTCAGGCGGACGCCCTGGTCTTTGTCATGTTTGGCCCCAGAGTCTGTCCCCTCCTTGGTCTTCTTGACCCAGGGACGTCCTGTTTTCCTGATGGCATCGATGCCCGCCACCTTCTACTGGCGTCACTGGGGCGGGACTCTCAGTTCAAAACAAGTTTCAGTTCAAAGAAAACAGAGTGTCAGTCACGTGGCGTCTGCATGCAGCCTGTGTGCTGTGTGCAGACTCCTGCACAGGTGTGCTACCCCTTCCTCCCCAGCCAGATCAGAAGGAATCCACCCCTACTGATGAGGCCTGAGGTGCTGGGGGGTGAGGTTCTTCAGCACAGGAAAGAATTCTTGAGGGAGTCAGTGTAGGGAGGGAGAAACACAGTTTTATTGCAGGTGAGAGGGCACACTAGGGAGTGTGGGCAGGGTCAGAGCAGACTCCCCTTGAGTCTTAGGCTGCTGATAGAGATACTTGCTTAGTTTGAGGGGATAGGGAGTCCCAGCTGGGATCCTGAATGGGTTTTGACAAATTTTGGGAAAGATTTGTTTTTATTTATTTATTTTTTAAAGATTTATTTATTTATGCATACAAGAACTGGGGTGTAGGCCAGAGGTGCGGGGGTGAGAGGATTCACCAGAGACAGAGTGGGTTGCAAAACAGGCAGACTGACTGAAATCCACTGCTGAGGGGAGTAGCGGGCGAGACAAGAGAGATATGCTGCGCCATGTGGGTCAGCTCCCTGGCCGGGGATGGAACTCAGGCTGCAGTGATAACGTTGAGATTCAACCCCTAGGCCACCAGGGAGGCCCACCTCTGACAGACCTTAAGAGAAAAAGCCATAGAGAAGCTTAATGATAACATGTCCACCTCCTGTATACACAGGGCACCCAGCGTGATAGTCCCTCGTTTGTGTGGCTTTAGAAACCATCTTAAAAAGCCTAGCTAGGACAAGGGTGATTTGGGAAGGAAGGGGAAGTCAGGGCATTGACCGGGAAGACAAAGGCACTTCTGCCTCTCTAAGGAAGAGAGACACAGGAGTGGGTCTTCCTGGAGTAGTTAGACCCTCAGACTTTTGCCAAGAAACACATACTTGAGGGGACAGATTTTTGCTCCCCCGTGACAGTTAACATGCAGTGTTTGGTGTGACCATCCTAGAAGGCGCAGTGACTGGTGAGGTTCTGGGGCTCTGTGCACAGCAGCAAGACTCCGATGGGGAGACGCAGGCAGGGGAGGCGTCATCACCCCCACGACCACATCAGAGCTACCTCCAGGGACAGGGTTTTCCAAATTAGGAAGACTCTGGAAAAGTTCCAAACTGCCCTCCAGGGGGCAGGTGGACTCCTATGGAGAATCACTGCAACCTCCCTCTTCAACCCAGGCCTGGTGGGTGGGGCAGCGGTCACTGTGGTCCCAAGGGCAGAGGGTGTGCTGGTGGGGACAGGAGCGTTTTTTCCCTTTCACTGGCCTCCAAGGAACTGAATGGGGAAGGTAGCACTTGCCTTTCTTGTGCAGGGTGTTTCCTTGATCATTTTGCCCAGCATAGAAAGTTCAAGTCATAGCCCCCTCTGTGAAAATGATAGATCACGGGCAGGGCCACCTGTGTGTGTGCACATCTGTGTCCACCACGTTGTTTACGTTGTAGAAAAGGTCCAGGCAACGTCTACTTTAATGTCCTCGAGCAAAGAAGTAGACTGAAACCAACCAGCCGGCCCGTGGCACATTTCTTGGAACGGCACGTGACCATTGTAAAGAGAGAGATCCACTGCCCGGTCATGAACAGTGAGTATCCTCCATGCAACAAAATTATAAATTTGAGGTGCACAGAAATAAGTTGAAAAGGACATAAGCGCAAATGATCAATGACCGTCCTGGAATCTCAGAATCACAGTGTTATGGCCAGGTAGAAAGACCTTGGAAGTCAGGGCTGCACATACTCATGAGTGATTTCCAGATTTTGAGTCAGATCAATTCATTTCTGGGAATCAGTTCATCTCACCTATTTCACTTAGCACTTTTTCTTCCATTGAAATGACCTACAACGTAAAAATAAAGTCATAATTCTTTTCTTTCCAAGTCATGACAAAGAAAGTAGTGGTATCTCATTTCCTGAGGCAATGGTTGTTCTAACTTAAACCTCCTAACATATATTCTCAAGATTTTCGAGGACCTCAAAAAGCTTCTGATTAGGTGGGTTGTATCAATTAATATTTAATGTATCAGAAATTATGGCATAAGTCTTAAAATATTTATTAGCTCATTAAAAAATAAACTCATTATATATTATCATAAATTATTCATTTGAAAAGATGAGTGTATTTTCAAAAAATTAGCAAGTGGAATGACGTTTTGTTTTTGCTGATTCTTTCATGTCTGGCTAAACAGAAGGCACATGGGTTCACACTTCTGCTCTTTGGTCAAGCCTTTATCTTAGGCAGCCTCTGGAATACTCCACCGGACACTCCCAAGACAATGCACAAAAAGCCAAATATTACCTTAGAATTACTACAAAAATAATTTGACCTTGCAGGTCTCTTAGAAGGATTTCAGCCCTCCCCCACCTCCCAAAGATGTCCAACCACATAGGGACTGCAGGGTAAATGAAGGAGGCATCAGGATTTCCCGTCCTACCTCCATTAGATTTAATGATGGACACCTGCAGTCTTGCATGTGTGTCTCGTGGTGGTGTGCCCGTGAGTGAGTGGACACACTTGGGCCTGGAGAGATACTATGTAAGAGTGGTGCAACAGGCATGAGGGGGAGCGCGGCAGCGGAGAAGTGTGACAGAGGTGGCAGAAGCAGAGGCAACAGTAGCAGGTGCTGCGCCCAGCCATGCCGGCTGACAAGGTCACGTCATGGATGAAGAGACGGCTGCAAGGCATGCCTGTTTCCAACCCGCGGCTAGAACTTAGCTTCTTATCTCTGGTCTCTCTGTCTCTCATTTTCCTGTTAATCCTAGGAATTCTTATCTTAGGAGGATGATTGGAAAACACCAAAGATAAAAATAATACTCTTAATCAGGGCCTTCCCTGTGGCACAGCGGTTAAGCGCTGCGCTGTGGAGCTGTCGGCAGTGGAGACGCGAGTTCGACGCCTGGCCAGGGAGAATCCCACATGGCATGGTGGACCTCTCCTGCCTCGCCCACTGCTCCCCTCAGCAGTGTATTTTTGATCTGCCTGTTCTGCTCCCCGCTCTGTCTCTGGTGAACCCTCCTCTGGCCTGTGCCCCAGCTTGTATGTATAAATAAATACATCTTTAAAAAACAAAACAAAATCAAAAACTCCCACTTATCATAAGATTGGGTTTGATTAAGTATATATATATATTTTTTAAAGATTTATTTTTTATTTATACATACAAGCTGGGGCACAGGCCAGAGGCATGGGGCAGCGAGAGGGTTCACCGCAGACAGAGCGGGGAGCAGAACAGGCAGATCAGAAATACACTGCTGAGGGGAGCAGCGGGCGAGGCAGGAGAGGTCTGCCGCACCATGTGGGATTCTCCCCGGCTGGGCGTGGAACCCGCATCCCGGCTGGGCGTGGAACCCGCATCCCGGCTGCAGACAGCTCCACAGCACAGCGCTCAACCACTGCGCCACCAGGGAGGCCCCGATAAGTGGGAATTTTTAAGAAATCATTCTGAATCTAATGATTCATACAATTCTGAAAATATGACTGATAAATTTGGCCTGTTGCTACTTGAATTAGCTGAGCAAAATCTCAGTAATAAAAATTTTATGGAACTTCTTAAAACTAAAGAGCTGTTTATGCCCCTGATTACTACACAGGAACCAGCTGTCCCGGATCCACGCCCGCCCAAAAGACAGTCTGAGGACAGTCCCAGAAAGAGTGCTTCGCGACAGGTAATTCCCACCGCCTAGGGACCCCCAAATGTAGCTTATAAAATAGGTAATCATTAATGGTATTCCCCTAAGGGAAAAACAAGCATATAGACTTCGCCACCTCCTACAGACCCCCCTCTTTGCCTTTTACAGGAATTTACGACAAGCATAAAGGCCACATAGTCAGTATAAACGGCAAACATGTTCCCTTCAGCCCATTGTCCTTTATGAAACGCTTAGCAAGAAGCCGCCCTCCTTGGTGCCTATTAACTAAGGAACAAAAGAAATCCTGGTGTGAACAGCTAAATCAATATTATAGGAAAACTGGCCATGTTGCCCATGGCTCAAGCTGGAGTGTAATAACAAACTGTATGATTAAACCTGAAAAACAAAATGCTTAAAAAACAATAGACCCTGTGCCCCATCACTGCCCGCTACAAAACATAATTCCCTTACAAAACCCAAAAGTTATTATAACCAATATTAGCTTAGCTTGAAAAATAGCCACAAGTCTAACACTTAATAGGTCAACCTGCTGCAAAAGGGTGGTCCTCAGGAAGGGGGAGTGTCCCAGGACCCCACCCCCACCCCAGGCCAGAGAGAGCCAGGACACCTAGGACTACGATTCCCAGAATGCCATCGTCACCAAAGGAAGGATGCTGAGGACTGAGGGAGGAGTTAAGCAATGGTTTTGGTGAAAAAATACCTGACCTGCGAGCTTGGAGGGGGGCTATTGGTGTGGATTGACGAAAGTTTTCCTGAGTAGGCAAGAAGAGTCCAGCTCAGAAAAACTGGTAGGACGTTTTTACAATTTATTTCTTTATCTTTTCTTTTCTCTTTTTGTAAATAAATATTTTTATTAATTTTATTGTGTGTGCCTACATTTGAGTTTTTAAGTCTCTTTTAAGCGCGCGGGTTAGAACCCAAACAGGCACCCCACGGGGTTATCCTGTAACACCGCCACAAGCTAATGATCACAGGCTGAGACTAATGAACAAAGTTAATATTAACCTTTTACCACAGTATAGACGCTCATACCAGCAAATAATATTTCCCTTTTGCTAATATAAACATGTAACCCTTTTGTTAATTTACCACATAAATGTTAAATCATATCCTGTGTATGAAAAAATAAAATCATTGTCTATACCTATCTCCTGTTTAATAACCACAAAAATAAATTCTTTCATGTAATTCTTGCTTTGCTTGCCAAAAAGCACTGTAAAAAAGAAATGTGATCAGAAAATAAAATCAGAAGAGCTTCACTTGCAACTTGGCGTGCTGTCTGCCATTCACTTCCGCCAACTCCTCCTCCACCCGCCACGGTCCCGACCTCCATCGAAGCTGGTCTTCGACAAGCAGAGGCCACAAGATGACACCAGAGAGCCCAAAAGTGAATATTCTCTGGGGGCCAGGAGGCCTACCAGCCTCCTAGCCCCCCGGCCACCCTACCTGCCCTCTACCTGGTTGCCTCACTGCCAAAGATAACACTGGTCAACAGTGAGATCGTTACTGACTTAAAAAGGCCCTAATCTGTAGTATCTTGGTGTACTGAACATGACTATAACCCTGAAAATTTTTTATTAGCTCGCGTTTTGAAGATATTTCATGTAATTTATTTTATGTTTCACTGTGTAAATTTATCCAGTAGGACTGCAACAACGTCCAAAATCAGCCTAGAATGATGTAATATTGCATCACATTGCATAATACCATCATGCACACATCATCCAGAGTTGATTGCATCATTTTCTGATGCAATACTACTGCCAGGCAGCTGCTGAAGTAAGCTAACATCAGCAGCGCACTATATAAAACCCTGTCAGAAAGGTTGAGCATTGAAAATATTTCAGACTTTGTGCGAGACAGTTTAAGCTACTGTTACATAGAACTGCTACTATTTTATCCATTTAGGCACAATACAGAACAGCAATGCCTCAAAGTGTGTTAATAGCATGGACAATTTCTGCTCTATTTGTGGAGAAGTGACATTTGTCAACCAGAAGAAAAGTATCACTTCTTAAGTGAAGAAGGCTTATCATCTTTACTTTGGATGCAAGGTTGGTGACCAAGACAAGCTTTGGGCCCTGCATATATGCTGTGCTACATGTACAACACAGCTTTCACAGTGCTTAAATGGTAAAAGACCATCAAGGCCGTTTGCTGTCCCCATGGTGTGGAGAGAGCCAAACAATCACATAAAAGACTGTTAGTTCTGCTTGGTTCCTCCTCTTTCTGGCTAAATAACAAAGCAAAAGAAGTCAAGAACAGTCTACCCAAACATTCCATCTGCACTGAGACCAGTTCCACATGGTGAGGGACTTCCTATTTCAGAACCTCCAGTAGAATATTCTCTTGAGTCATCTGATGAGGACAAGGGTGAGCCGACCTGTTCTTCTCCTGTTCCATCAGCATGCAGTGATCCAGATTTTCACTGTGGTGCATTATCAACCCCACACAGACTAACACAGGAAGAGCTAAATGACCTGATTCGTGATTTGGACTTATCCAAGAACAAGGCAGAATTGCTAGGATCAAGACTCCAACAATGGAATCTTCTAAAAGAAGATGTCACAATTTATATCAAAAGTGCCACCAGCAGTTGGAGCCTTTCTTCAGAAAGGAAAGTACTCTGGTATTCTGTTCCAATATTGAGAGCTTCATGAATGCCTTAGAAATCACTCATGACCCACAAGAATGGAGACTATTTCTAAACTCTTCGAAACTGAGTCTTTTTTTTTTTTTAAAGATTTATTTCTGCATACAAGCTGGGGTACAGGACAGAGGCATGGGGCAGCGAGAGGGTTCACCAGAGACAGAGCGGGGAGCAGAACAGGCAGATCAGAAATACACTGCTGAGGGGAGCAGCGGGTGAGGCAGGAGAGGTCTGCCCCACCATGTGGGAATCTCCCCGGCTGGGCATCGAACTCGCGTCACCACTGCTGACAGCTCCAAAGCGCAGCGCTCAACCGCTGTGCCACCAGGGAGGCCCCGAAACTGAGTCTTAAGTCTGTGCTTTTGCACAATGGAAACCGTCTTCCATCTATTTTATTCCTCTACAGCTGTACAAGAGACAAGCAAAGAAATCTAAGAAGTAGTCTATGACTTGATGTTTTTACAGGTATTAACTGTAGGCCTATTACTATTGGCATGCAGTTTGTGATGTAAACATCAATTTATTGCAGATTACCAAAAAAAACTAGAGCCAAAATTAGAATTTGACTGTCATATTCGTGTTAAGCACATACAAATTGATAGGAAATGATAATTTTATTTCAGTAACATGACTTTTGTAAAAATTTGTTGACCGGTGTAATTAAAAGCCTGCGAAAGCCACCAGGGGCTCCAGAACTCCTCCTTGACGGGTTTGCCTTAATCATAACGAACCTGCCCTGGTGACTTGCTGGCACAACAGGAAGCCCCTGGGATGTACAATCAATTAGGGCCCAGAGTCTGAAGTTCAATGCTACGAAGATGGATACTTTATAAATGGTCTTTGTTCTGGCACAGATATAATTGGGTTCTGTCTGGTTGAAAAGGTGACCCCAAAGCTTGTCATTTTTGTTCTAATTTATGCAGGTTTGTATCTAATTTAGCAATCCTATGCTCACATTCTCTTTTCCCCAGTGATTATACACATGCAGTCTCTCATCCTCCTCCTTGCCAGCCTTCCCAGCCCAGGGACTCCCCTCATTAGCAGCTGAGCAAGCCTTTGTCCTACATCCTCCTCTGGTGCTTCCTCTCTCTGTGCTGGTCTTGAGCCACACTAAAATTTTTGAAAGTTACATTTTGATATTCTTTGACATTTTATCTTGAAAATTTTTGAGACTTAAATATCCTCGCCATATATATGTGTATATATATATATATAAAATATATAATGTATATATATATATACAGAGAGAGAGAGAAACAGAGACAGAGATAGAGACCGACAGAGACAGAGAGACCGCTTATCCTCTGCTATTAAGCCAGACTCCACCTTGGGAGGATTTGTCTGCTTTGGGAAAGATGACCAACAGTTCCTGCTGCACTCAGTGCCTCCCTCATCAAATGGAGAGTAAAAATACTACGGAAGGTGACCGGGTAGAAAGTGGAAGAATACATGTGAAAGCCCCAGAGCCAGTGCCCGGCATGAAGTAGGTGATGACATACAATTTTTCCCTTCTTAAGGCGTAGTACTTTTGTCCTGCCAGAAGATGGCAGCAGAGGGGCCGTGACTTACATTTACTGTTCTGGGATGGTGGCAAGTCTCCTGTGAACCGCCTCTGAGAACTGAGTCAGTAGGAAAGAGGCAGCGGAGATGCCTGGTCCACGGTTTCCAACCTATGGCATCTCCACTGCTGTGAGCCGTCAGCCAGCAGTCGGCAGTCGGAGGCATCGATTCAGTCCTCAGCACTGATTGGCGAGAACCTGATTTGTAGCTGAGACTTTACAGACCAGGAAAGTTAGACCAATGCAGGATGAAGAGGTGGGAACTGGGATCCTCACACAGATTTCGTGTTGTTGGAATCTAAATCCATCACAGTATGGCCCTTGGGGTTTTACCCGGTGGCGCGGAGACACAGCAGATGTGAAAGTCAGTGGGGAGTGTTGGGGCAGTGCGAATTGGGGAGGGTGGGACAGGATGGGCGATAACCTCCTATTCCATGCTGCACTCTGGTGAACACGCTGCTACGTGTCTGAGGAGTCGCCCACCGCCCCCCCACCCCCGGACTAGCAGACAAGAGCAACTCTGTGCCCAGTCTGCTGCCCATGGGGAGGGGCAGCCTTTTGTCCCCGTCTAATGACCAATTAGCTGGAAAAGGAGGGGTTAACCAGGGCCCCCAGCATCTGCTGCCTCAGGGCATTCTCTGGAAAGAAAGAGACTGAACCCCAGCCTTGCTTTCCTCTGGTGTTGGGTTGGCAGCAACACTCTGATAAATGAGAGTGGAGGAGCAGGCTGCACAATGCGGGATGCCGCTCAATGAGCAAGGTCCTCGCCTTTTTATTGATAGAATAATCATACAGCATCAGTTACAGAGGTGAGGAGGACAATGAGAGGACAAAGAGAAAAAGATGGCTGAAACTGAAAGATGTGCTTATGTCATCTAGGGCTTCAGGGTGACAGGAGTCTGCTGATCAGATAATTCTTACCTGCTCGATGACCAAGGGTTGTAATCAAAATCATACCCCAGGCCTCCAGCTACGGTTCTAATCTTTTCAACAAGGCGTTCCACTGATCAGCTTCTGAGGTCCCTTGTTATACATCAGTCAACAGCCCCCCCGCCCCCCGTATTCCCGGTCATACCTCATGATGTATCCCTTCCCAGGGTGATCAAGCTTTCTGCTCTTGATTGATTTGAAAGGCACCTTGTAAGGTTGGGCTCCTATAAGTGACTGACTGGGCAGTTCTGACCTTGTATAGGAATGCAGAACTATAGGTAACAAAAATGGTGGTTGAACAGACTGCTTAAGTCTAGCAGACCCGCACTCCACAGGTCCCCAGGCCAAAACACTTTAGGACGAGAAATCCCACTTTTTACGTCACTGACTCACTGTTCCTGCCCATATAAACTAAACTCAAGCTCTGTGGGTCTGCTAAACTTCAGCGGCCTGTTTGGCCACCACTTGTTATCTGCAGTTCTGCATTCCTATACAAAGGTCAGAACTGCCCAATCAAGGAGTCATAGCAAAACCTTACAAGGTGCCTTTCATGTCAATCGAGAGCAGAAAGCTTGATCACTCTGGGTAAGGCTGCACTAGGAGGTATGACCAGGAGCGGCCCAGGGGCTGAAGACCTGTGCATAAATGCATACAGCATAAAGGTAAGCCCAGAAGCTGATTAGTGGAAAGCCTCACTGATAAGATTAGAACCATGGGTGGGGGGGGGGGGGGTTGGGGCTGGGGAATCATTTAGATTACAACATTTGGTCACCAAACAGATAAGAATTATCTGATCAGCAGACTCATGTTCCCCAAGCCCAAATGAGAAAAACACATTCTTTAGTTTTACCCATTTTTCCCCCTTGTCCTCCTAACCTCTGTAACTGAAATTGTATGGTTATTCTGGAAATAAAAAGGCCAGGATCTCGCTCACTGAGCAGCGTCCTGCATCATGTAGCCTGCTCCACGACACCCGTACATCAGTGTGGTGTTGCCCGACACAACAAAGCTCCTAATTATAGGAACAGCTCTCACAGAGAGCCGGAGGCTTCCCAGATTTGAACCCTCACTTTGAGGATCTAATGAACTCATAGAACTACCCAGACATTTCTTCCCATTAATGCTCTACTGGCTTTAGAGTCATGTGGTTAGTGTGGAAACACCTTACAGTAGAGCAGGCAGGTGACCACAAATCTGAACAGAAGGTCTGGGGCCAGGGTCGGGTACTTGTCTTGGCTGCCTCCTGCCTAGCTCTCCCAGGTGTTGGGAGATTTTGTGTGGTGTTATCCTTGAATGTGCCAGTTTCCATAGCTTGAAATTGTTCCAATCTAGGTCTTTTCTGTTGATCTCAAAGCACCAAGCCCCTGGGTGCTGAGGCACCTCCTGCAGGTCTGAGAAGTGAGATGGCTGCACCTTTCCTTCTTGCTTCACATCTTAATACCATGCACCACAGCCTTCCAAGAAGGAGAGGGGTGTGTCACAGACACAGGGAGAGGAAATGTGGCAGCAGCAGAGAGGAACAAACAGGCCTTGTGTTGGGTGGGAAAAGGACGTCTGCAACAAACTCCGCAGGAAGGTTTATGGACCCCCACCTCAGACGAAAGAGATCCAAGACACTAGGGGCCACTAATTCCTTAATTCCATCATCATCCAGAAGAGAGGATTACCGGGAACTGAGGGGTGGAGTTAAGCAGACATGTTGGCTATATAACGAAGGCTTTTGACCTTGGGGCTCGCTTGCTTCTCACCGGGCTACAGCGTGCCATTGGGGTTTCCAGCTCTTCGGATCTGGTAGGACGTATTTGGAGATTTATCTCTCTCCCTCACTTTCTCTTTTGTCCCCGAGTTATTAATTTTTTTATTTCCCTTCCTTTTGTAAATAAGCCCTTTTATTAACCTTTTTGTGAGTGCCTGCAATTGTTCTTATTATAAGTCCTTTTTAAGCGCACAGGTGAGAACCCACAGTCAGGCACCCCATTGTATATCGGGGTTGCCCTGTAACACTTGGACAGGGCAGGTATGCATAGCCTGGCTCTCTAAGAGTGTAACAGGGTGGTCCCCAGGAGAAAGGATGTGTCCCAGGTTCCCTGTCCCACCCAAGGTAGGGTGGAACTGAGCAGGATATGAGAAGCTGGAGAAGAGAGAAGATACTTAGAGAGGACATACACACACAGAGGACACACACAGAGGAGACAGAACACACAGACAAGACAGGAGGAGATGGAAGAAGGATGGAAAGCCAGCAGAGGCCCAAGGAGCAGAGAGACATGTAAAGAAGCTGCACTCGCCTGGACTGATTGAAAGAGATGTGGGTGAGAGACCCGTGGGGTTGTTAACGACGGCTTTGTTGACTTTGGTTTTGATTTTGTTCTGTTCCTCTCAGAACTGTCTGACTGTTTCTGACCCTTATGTGTGGGTCGCTGCCAAAAGCTGTTCTAGACTTGTGGCAGGCTTTCGAGATTTTCTTTGGGCCAATCCCGTTTGGGTGGACTTTTACCCACGAGGAGTTGGATAACATTGGGTGGTTGACTTAGAAAATATATTCTTTTTCTTCTCTCTTTTCTAGTTGTATTAAAGTTTCTTTCCACAAAGGTCCTATATGTTTTGTATTGATGCGGCGGATGGCAGAACCCATTTAGAACAGGGCAGGTCTGGGGTTTCGGGGGTGTCCCTCTTCCTGCCCTGTAACAAGAGGGGCTCACATGTAGAGTGTTATATTAGGGGACTGCTGTGGAGAAAGGAAGTAGGGAGGTGGATGAGGAAGACTGACACCCTCAGAACAACCAGCGTGATGCGGGCAGACCCAGAGCAAAGGGGAGGGAGAAAGATTTCTTGGAAGTGGCCTGGACAGCCTGCAGATGGCCAGCCACGCCCTTGAGGCATCCTTGAGCCAGAATGAACATTTTTCAAATTTATACTAGTAAGGTGTCTAAACATATATATATATATTTAAAGATTTATTTATTTTTTTTTTTTATTTTTTTTTTTAATTTATACATACAAGTTGGGGTACAGGCCAGAGGCGTGGGGCGGCAAGAGGGTTCACCAGAGACAGAGTGGGGAGCAGAACAGGCAGATCAGAAATACACTGCTGAGGGGAGCAGCGGGCGAGGCAGGAGAGGTCTGCCGCGCCATGTGGGATTCTCCCTGGCCCGGCGTCGATCTCGCGTCGCCGCTGCCGATAGCTCCACAGCACCGCGCTTAACCACTGCGCCACCGGGGAGGCCCCAAGATTTATTTATTTTTGTGTAGAAGAACTGTGGTGCAGGCCAGAGGTGTGAGGGGTGGGGAGGTGAGAAGATTCAGTCAACAGAGTAGGGAGCAGAACAGGTGGATCTACTGAAATCCACTGCTGAGGGGACCAGCAGGCGAGACAGGAGAGGTCTGCTGCAACATGTGGGTCAGGTCCCTGGCTGGAGATGGAACTCAGGTCTTAGGGGTGGTAGTGCTGAGACTCAACCGCTAGGCCACCAGGGAGGCCCCCTAAAAATATCTTTGTTGCTTGTTTGATTTAGGATGGTGAAAAATGTCCACTTACTGTGTTTTTTGTTTGTTTGTTTCTTAGAACCCCTCCTGGAAATCCTGAATGACTTAATACCTCCTGAGTGGTGTGTGGGGCTCGCCCCCCACAGCTTGCCCCCTGCAGAGACAGCATATTCCAGAGTCCCACCAACCAACAGGTGAGAAATGGTGTCTCGCTGATGGCCACGTATACTTTCTAACAATTGTCGATTATCACTTCTTCTGAAATATCGCAAAGGCTACAAATTATGCCTTTTACCAGCTACTGCTGCTCCTTGAAGAAGGAAATGAGGTGTTGCTTTTTTTTTCAAAGGTTTATTTATTTATGCATACAAGAACTGGGGTACAGGCCAGATGTGTGAAGATTCACCAGAGACAGAGCAGGGAGCAGAATAGTCAGATCTACTGAAGTACACTGCTGAGGGGAACAGCGGGCCAGACAGGAGAGGTCTGCTGTGCCATGTGGGAATCTCCTTGGCTGGGGTTCGAACTTGTGCTGTAGTAGCTGCTGACAACTTCATAGTGCTGAGACTTAACGTGTTGCGCCACCAGGGAGGCCCAAAGAGAAATGAGTTTTATTTCATCAATTTAACATTTACCATGTTCTGTGTTGCATTCTTTTTTTTTTTAAGATTTATTTATTTATGCATGCAAGAGCTGGGGTGCAGGCCAGAGGTGTGGGGCGTGAGAGGATTTGCCAGAGACAGTGGAGAGCAGAACAGGCAGATTGACTGAAATACACTGCTGAGGGGAGCAGTGGGCGAGGCAGGAGAGGTCTGCTGGGCCATGTGGGAAGCTCCCTGGCTGGGGATCGAACTTGTGCTGCAGTGGCTGCAGATAGCTTCATAGTGCTGAGCCTTAATCCTTTGTGCCACCAGGGAGGCCTTGTGTTGAATTCTTGATGGATAATCAGTTACATCTGAATTGCTTATCAGTTCACGTAAATTCATAGATGGACTATGTTATGGCTCGCAAACCCGTTCTCGTCCTTCCTGGTTCTAGTGTGTGGTCTAAGACGCCTCCCCAGCAGTTAGTGTTTCCCTCAGAGTCAACGAGGCAGCCAGTGAAATCGTGATGAAAACCGAGCTGAGTCCAGCAGTGTGGTTCTTGGCTGGTCTCAACACCACAGTCCAGTGGTGGCCCTGGGTTGCTGGCGTCAGCGACGCACACGGCTTCTCCACCGCCCAGCCTGAGTCTTGTTTGGAGCTGCGTGGCCCTGAGACAGGTGAGCGGAAGGCGAGGGCATGTGTGGAGTGATCACTCTTCCCATCAGCCTTCCACGCCTCCTTGCAATGGCAGTGGAGGTGCTGGGCCAGAGAAGGCAGGCAGTCACGGCCTCGGATGCTTCTGCAGGCTCCTGTGCCCACTTCTATCACTGGACACATGACCATTGATGTCCCGATGTGCTGGTCAGCAGTGAGTCAGGGGGCGCCCCTGCTGGACACGAGGATGTCTGGAAACCTGACTGATGAGAAGGCGGGTCCACTCGGCTGGTGGTCTGGGGCCCCAGGGCGCACCTGGCCTAGTGAGAGAACAGCAGTCCCACGTGCAGGCTGCCAGGACCCACATGCGTTGGCGGGAGGGAATTCTCTGCCTCTGGTCCCACCGCCCATTTCCAAGCCTGTTCTGCTTTTGACAGCAGCTCAGCTCCCAGGGCAGCGGTGACAGTGCACACGGGTGCAGAGTCGCCTTCCGTGCTGGGCCTTGGCTGCGTGGCCTCCACCTGTCTTCCTGGGGTTTATTCATGGTGGTGGCAGCTCCGGTGTTTCGAATCAGATTTTCATCAGTGAACCTCCTGAAAGATAAAGTGTCTTTCTGTAGGATCGTGTCACTTCCTAGAGTCCATTAAGAAATGACTCTAAACTGATTTGGGCTTTTCTTACCGACATCCGACAAAGGAGCAACTCATGCTTGTAAAGAAAGCTCTTCTTGTTATGTGAGCAAAGACACTCGACAGAGTGCAGCGAAGTAAGAAGAAAACTGTCAAAGGGAAGGGAGCAACGGTGACAAACAGCTGTAGCGTATTTCAGCCCAGATTAAGATCCAGGCTTGCCCTGGACTAAAGTCGTGTCATCTGATGCAGCGCCTTCTGGGCCGCTGGGCCTGGTTAGTGAGTGACCCTGGCAAAATTTCAGGTCTGTGGCTTTTTGCCATTTGTTGAGAAGAAGTTTGTGTTTGACTGTTTGCCCTTCGCTTTGGTCTATTTTGTTACTGAATTCTGTCTGCACGCAGGTCTCACTACTTGCAGAAGACCCCGCAGGTAAAAGCTCATTGGTGTGCTTCACAGACATCAGTGTGGGGGAGCCTGGGGCTGGCTCTTCCCTCCAGGGCCAGCAGACTTCCTGCTGGGACTGAGGAAGGGACAAGCTGCCACGCCTTGTTCTGTGGCTGGGTGTCAGGAGAAGCCCCAGATTCTTCCCTGCTGTTCTCGTGAGGGTGGGGGGTGGGGTCTAACCGGAAAGCAACAGCCTTTGGGCCTTATTTCTTGACTGGGTGAAGCCGAGTGTCACAGTCCCCTACACGGAGGTCTGACCTGCTTCTCCGTCCCTCTGCCCAGGCCGGGGGCAGGCGCCCCAGGGCGTGTCTGTCCAGTTGTCCCAAACGCCCGCGCTGGTGGCTGTTCCAAGGTGTAAACAGGAGGTGAGGCAGTAAACAAACACACTCCTTTTCTTTCACACTTCACTGGAAGGACTGTCTCAGTCATAGACCAAGAATTCATGGGATCATCAAAGTGCGTACTTGGACCCGGGAAGCCGTGGACAGGTTTTGAGTTCAGCTTTTACAGATGGGAACAGTATGTCACTGACTTCAAAAATGTGATTATTTGCGGGGAGGGAGGCTTCCTGTTCCCATAATGTATGTAGGTGTTACTGTACACAGAGGAAGGCCCTGCGGGTGGGGTGTGGGGGGGCCAACGGCTTCCTTTCTAAAGCATGCCCTGTGGGGATGCAGAGGCTAAATCTTCCTTTTCCTGCTCTTCTGTCACTGGTCTTCCGGGAGTGGAAAGACTGGCTCTACCTGCAGGCAGCAGTTTGCACAGCTGGTTTAGATGTCAGGCCCTTGCCCTCCTGTCCGCCCTCCTAGGGAGAGGTGGTTTCCAGAACCTTTCACGGCTTGTTCATGACACAGCTTCCACTTCCAAACTACACTTTATGGGTAACAGAAGTGAGGTTTGAGTTTTTGTTTTCCTCTTTCCTTGGTGTTACTTCTCAATTGGTCCAGAGTTCAAGTGTTGCCCTCAGAGACTCCATCAGGAGTTGTCACCTGAGCCACCAGGCCCACACAAGGCAGGACATGGCTGACTTCAGGCAACTGGACTCTCTGAGTCCATGACTGGACAGCCTAGGGACCAAGGAGGCCTAGGGCTAAGAGTGGGCACCGTCCTTGGAGAGCAGGCCTAGGTCCTTACTCTCTGCTCCGAAAGCATGGCCAGCCACCAGCCATCTCGAATCTCCGGTTTGACCACCGAGAACTCCTTTGCCTTCTGGTGAGCACGTTGGCCGGGTCCCTGAGGGCCGAGTGAGTCCCTGTGATGGCTGACAGCCTCGGCCGAGGGCTCACTCTGCTCTCTGCCATCTCATCTGTAAAATCACAGGAGTTTAGGACAAAGTGCCCAATGCATGCCCTGTGGTGTTTGGTTTATTCTGAGCTGCAGACATTTGGAAAACAGCAACCACAGGAAGAGGCTTTCTTTGACCTTCCTTACCTCCTTAAAGGCAGATCCTCCCAAAGGAACTCAGTGTCATGGGTTCCCTCCCCCAAGTCTCCTCAACCAGGCAGGACTGACTGGACTCGCAGGAAAGGAGGCTGGACTTCAGCAAACCCACTGCCGTCCCCACCCCCCCACACTGTCACAAAGGACCCTGTCCCGATCCAGTCTTCCCAGACCCACTCTTTGTTCCAAAAAATCTCTCTCCCAGCTGGCTATTTCTGGCCCCCTTGCCCTACTAGACTCCCTAGAGCTCTCAGATCTCATACCTTTTTTTTTTTTTTTTAAGATTTATTTTTTATTTATACATACAAGCTGGGGTACAGGCCAGAGGTGTGGGGTGGCGAGAGGGTTCACCAGAGACAGAGGAGGTAGCAGAACAGGCAGATCAGAAATACACTGCTGAGGGGAGCAGCGGGCGAGGCAGGAGAGGTCTGTCGCACCATGTGGGATTCTCCCCCGGCGGGCGCGGAACTTGCTTCGCGATTGCCGACAGCTCCACAGCGCAGCGCCTAACCGCTGCGCCACCGGGGAGGCCCCAGATCTCATACCTTTTTTGAGCATTCACTTTTTTTCCCCAGGTTGCCCCCCATGTGTATAATATTAAAAATTAATACGGGGCCTCCCTGGTAGTGCAGCGGTTAAGCGCTGCGCTGTGGAGCTGTCAGCAGCAGCGACGCAAGTTTGACGCCCGACTAAAGAGATTCCCACAGGGCGCAGCAGACCTCTCCTGTCTCGCCCACTGCTCCCCTCAGCATTGTATTTCCATCGATCTGCCTGTTCTGCTCCTGCTCTGTTTCTGGTGAATCCTCTCGCCGCCCCACGCCTCTGGCCTGTACCCCAGCTTGTATGCATAAATAAATAAATCTTTAAAAAAAATTAATACATTTGGTATCTTTTCTAATATGCCTTTTATTTTTTTTATTTTTTAAAAAGATTTATTTATTTGAATATACAAGCTGGGGTACAGGCCAGAGGTGTGGAGTGGCGAGAGGCTTCACCAGAGACAGAACGGGTAGCAGAACAGGCAGATCAGAAATAGACTGCTGAGGAGTGCAGCGGGTGAGGCAGGAGAGGTCTGCCGCACCATGTGGGATTCTCCCGGCCTGGGCGTCAAACTCACATCGATGCTGCCACCAGCTCCACAGCTCAGCGCTTAACTGCTGCCCTAATATGCCTTTTATTGCTCTTTTCATAGACCCAGTTATCATACCTAGAAGGGTAGAGGGCAGGTCTTTCTTCCTTTACAAAGGTTTATATCTTTTTACTGCCCATATATAGAGGAGAGACAATAACAAGCTTCCAATTCAATAAATATTTGAACTCTCTATTGGGAGAAAGTATACAATTTATAGACAATTAAACTTTTCCCATCCATTATTTGGTCATCAGTTGTATTATCCATTGTGCCCTTCCTTTCAACACCTGTACCTGTTCCTTATTAAATGTTGTAAGGGGAATAATTCAGGATTTACTTAATTCCCCGCTTCATGCCCCCTACATTTTGTAATTATTCCGCAGGCCAACTAGTGGTTATAGTTTAAATTTCCATGGTAGGTTGGTTGGATACCATCATTACCATAACTATTGTTACCTGGGTTCCCTGAACCCAAATTATTCTGTGTCCCACCTCTCCCCAAAAATGACAGCATTTTGCATGAGCTTGGAGATGGTGACTTGTGTCCCTAAAATTTTTTTTTTAATTTATTTATTTATGTATACAAGCTGGGGAACAGGCAAGAGGTGTGGGGTGGCGAGAGGGTTCACCAGAGACAGAGTGGGGAGCAGAACAGGCAGATCACCGAAATACACTGCTGAGGGGAGCAGCGGGCGAGGCAGGAGAGATCTGCTGCACCATGTGGGAATCTCCCTGGCCGGGCATCGAACTCGTGTTGCCGCTGCCGACAGCTCCACAGTGCAGCGCTTAACCGCTGCGCCACCAGGGAGGCCCTGTGTCCCTAAAATTAATGATCTACAGGCGCCCACATCATAAGCTGCTGAACTCCATGAAGGCATAATGGGACAAGTTCTCATTCGTCTCAAATGTGTTCCATTAGGGATTGTTTGTATTCCCCATGTTCATTTTTCATCTGGAAGAGCTAGGCACGGGGTGGCCCCAATATTAAAAAGTAGACAGGTATAGTCACCTTGGAGCCCTCCTCACTCAGTTTCCTTCCTGACAGGCTGTGGCTGTGTTTGGGAGCATTGTTGAGAGTGTTCTCTGTAGGGTGAATATGGGGTGCTGTGGCCTTGCACGGTGGCCCTCCTGGTGACCTGTGTCCTTCTGCCCCCTGCCTTGCCCTCCATCAGAGGTCCCACTTAGCCCACGCCTGGTCTTACAGAAGGCCACAGCTTTGACTGTCCCTGCCTAGCCCTGCCTCTTCCCAGCCCACACAAGGGGTGCAGTGGGTATGTTATAATGGATGCCACTTCCTATGGTGCAGACAGGTCAGGAAACATCAGTCCCGTCTCAGTCACATGTGGCGAGCCAGCCCCACTCATTTAGCATGTCACAGTCCTGCCTGTCACATTCAAAAACGCCTGGGGAGTGGGGGGGGGGACTTCCCTGATGGCCTAGGGGGGGAGTCTCAGCGCTGTCACCACCACAGCCTGAGTTCCATCCCCGGCCAGGTGTCTGACCCACATGGCGCAGCAGACCTCTCCTGTCTCGCCCGCTGCTCTCCTCAGCAGTGGATTTCAGTGTATCTGCCTGTTCTGCTCCCCACTCTGTCTTTGGGGGAATCCTTGCACCCCACCCCCCACCTCTGGCCTGCACCCCATTTCTATGCAAAAAGAAAAATGATTTAAAAACAAAACAAAACAAAAGAAACAGGCCTGGGATTTCTTTCTGTTTGTCCTGGGGACAAGTGATAGAACTTCTGGTCCTGAAGTGAAAATAAGTCTTTACAAATGAGTTGGGCTCGCTTGAGTTTTGAGCCGCCTGCTCCATCCTGCCCTTGTTCTCGCCCACAGCTCAGCCAGCTGTCTGGGATCCGCAGGCCCAGCTTCACTCTCACCCATATCGGGGACCCTGCCCTTCCAGCCCCTGCTGTTGCCTGCGTGTGTTGCCATTGCCCCCGTGATCTGGGTCCATTTTCAGTGCCAAATGCCTCAGGACTGATGTTTAGAAAGGGGAACAAAAACCACCCGTGGTGTTTTACTTAGCCATTCTCCCTGGCTTTAACCCTCCTTGGTTGTTACCTAAGATAGGGTTTCTTTTCTGGAAAACCCCGGTTTAGTCTTTTCATTGGAGTCACTTGCTGTGCCTTCGGCCTGAAGAGGCAGGCAAAACAGAAGCCAGGATGGATGTCAGAGCTAGCTAAGCCCCCTCCCCCAGCCCTCCTGGTGCCCCGGGAAGCGCCTGGTCTGCTCCATCAAAGCCAGCTGTCTCCATTGGCTTCACCTCTAAATATGTCTTCATTGAGCTGAGGGCCATGGCCTGGTGACTCGGTTGCCCCTCAACTGTGCAGTCTGCCTTCCCAGCCTCCTGCACGTCTCCCCTTGGGCTGTGACAGACGTGGGCACGCCAAGCCGCCCTCGGGTCATGCCCACAGTGATGGTGTGAGCAGAGTGGACAGGACCCAGCTGAACAACCTCCCAGAGCATTGTGAGGGTGTGCTGAAGGAGCATCCGTTTGACTCAGCACAGAGCCAAGAACAGAGTCAGGAAACCAGGACCCACACGCCCTTCAGAGTCGGCTCCAATAGCACCTTTTCGGAGACACTGACAGCTAAGACCACAGGGATAAGAAGTCATTGGAATCACTTGTGACATTTCAGCTTCCAAAGACCCCTCGTCGCCATCATCTCATGAGGCTTCAGGATTTCCCTGTGGGGTGAGGTAGGTGTTACTTCCACTCACAGATGTTCCGACAAAGTCTAACAGGATCTGGTGACTTGCCAAGGCCACAGGAACATGAACCCAGTCTTGTGCCCACTGATCTACTGACTGGTCCACAGAGGCTTAGATCTTTACGGGGATGGAGGAGGCCCTGGTGGGAAGTTCCGTGAGAGACTGTAAAATGGGAAGATCATCATCACCCTCCTCCTCCTGGGGCTCCGGTGAGGGTTAAAGAATTAACACAAGCTGAACACTTAGAACAGGGCCTGGTGTGGAAGAGCTTCCAAGACGTGTTATCTTTAAAAAGAAGTCAGGGTCTCCCTGGTAGCACAACGGGTTAAGTCTCAGCACTATGAAGTTATCCGCAGCCACTGCAGCACCAGTTCTAGCCCTGGCCTGGGAGATTTCCACATGGCGCAGCAGACCTTTCCTGCCTCGCCCGCTGCTCCCCTTAGCAGTGTACTTCAGTAGATGCTCCTGTTCTGCTCCCCACTCTGCCTCTGGTGAATCATCTCACCACCCCACATCTCTGGCCTACACCCCAGTTCTATATGCATAAATTATATATATGTATATATATATATATATATATATATATATATATTTTATTGAACTCATGCTGCAGCTGCCGACAGCTCCACAGCACTGCACTTAAGCCGTTGTGCCACCAGGGAGGCCCCTTAAATTTTTAAAGAAAAAAAATGAAGTCAAAGAAAAGGGCAAACTCAGCCTTCACATCTGTTTACCAACTTGAACATCATGAGCTTGGAGCTGGGTTTCCCTTTGGTGTAGGAAGGCTCTAGTTGCCCACTAGGTCAATACTCCCTGGGTTTGGACTACTCTTCTTTAGCACGTGGGCCCAGCTGGCTGGGTAGACCAGCTGTTGGTCTCTCAATATCCTCATGAAAACAGGCTGCCATATGCATGGACTTCCTTAGGAGAAGTCAGAACCGACATTAAAGAACCGTTAAAGCAGATGCTTTATTCTTATAAAAACATTCAAAAAGAACCAAAAAAGCTGGGACGTTGAAAAAGAAGCTAAGAAGTTGAGCTGGGTGTGAAGATAACGCCAACCTGTCAAATGTCACATTCTGGGCTGGCAATGAGAGAAAACATTTCTAAGATGAGTGATTTCAGCAGACATGGGGATTTGCTTGACTTGATTTACTAAAATGTATCTGTGTGAGCTGGGTCTGTAGCCATGGCATCAGCTGTGTTTCCACAGCAACAAAAATAATTACCCCTCCACCGTCTTTGCAACAGGGAGGTGTTTGAATAAAATTGCTTTGTGATTTAAGGAATTTCGAAGTAACTTAAAAAATCTTTAAAGAACTTAAAGAACAAAACTTTGGATTAACTTTTTCTGGACTTGATAGTTTTTTTTTTTAAAGATCTTTGTTTATGCATACAAGAACTGGGGTGTAGACTAGAGGTGCAGCGAGGAGGTGAGAGGATTCACCAGACAGAGTGTGGAGCAGAACAGACAGATCTACTGAGGTACACTGCTGAGGGGAGCAGCGGGTGAGGCAGGAGAGGTCTGCTGCGCCATGTGGGAAGCTCCCTGGCTGGGGCTAGAACTCGTGCTGCAGTGGCTGCGGATAGCTTCATAGTGCTGAGACTTAACCTGTTGTGCCATCAGGGAAGCCCTGATTGTGTTTTCTAAGGGCCAGAGGAGAGGGCTCGATGAGGGAGATTTTCCTTTACTGGGGTGTGCTTCCTGATCTGAGTCCATCCTCGGCAGGAGAGCTGGTAGGGCTTTACCAGGACCCGGTGCTGACCGGGTGTGATTGGCGTTTCTGGTGTAGGGTAGGTGGAAGAGGTGTCAGGGTTTTCTGCCTGCCCGTCGGTGATGGGCCTCTGTAGGCCTACCCGTGTGCCTGATGGCAAGCGCCTGAAGGGGGTGGGGCATAGTGTGGCGCGGCGTGGCGTAGCGTGCACGTGCACGGAGGCAAAGACGCGGAGAGCACGAGGAAGAGGAGCGCGACAGCAGCGGTGAGAGAGCATGTGGCAGAAGCGGCAGCAGTGGGACCCTGAGACGCCACCAGAGCGCCCTGAGAAGGTGAAGATTTGCGGGGAGCTAGGAGGCCTGCCAGCCTCCTCGTCCCCCAGCCACCCTACCTGCCTTGTACCTGGCTGCCTTGCAAGAAAGAGGTAATGAGCAGCCTAAAAGGCCACCGGGCGCTCCAGGACTCCTCCTTTTGACCCGTCTGTGCAGCTCCATGGAGAACCTGTGCTCCCCGGGGTCATCCTGCCACTACAGCTGGTGTAGCTGGCAGGATGATTTAATGCAGATGGGCATGGACCCCTTTGAAGACCCCAGGATGGACTGCGGGGTGGCAGACCGCGAGCTGGACAACATTGGAGGCACCATGGCATCATCGGTGGTGACCAAAGTCTGGGAGCTGCAGAAAAAGCTAAAGATGCTGCAGGAGCACAGGAGGCAGACAAAGTCCAGGAGCTGCGGGATGAGACCTCAAGTGGAGCAGGAGATGGCCCGCGAGGACCAGCCCACGACTCCTGAGGCAGCAGACTCGTCAGGAAAGAAAAAGGACCATGATTTGTCATTCGGAGCTCATCCAGTGCTGCTGCAAGGAAAAAGGCTGATGGACTGGGACTAACAATCCCACCAGACGGCAGAGGAACTCTGGCAGGTTGATGTTATGCTTAGGAGACCCTGGGGGGGGTAAGGCATTGTTTTTATACCCCAGAGGGTGGGAATTGGGAGGTGACCGGTGGGCCTTAGTGGCCAAAAGCAGCCTGTGTGCTGCCCGGCACTCCCAGGGCCACAGCCCAGAGACGCAATGGCCAGGGCAGGCAGAAAGGGGCAGGCACAAGAGGAGTCCAAGATTGGCTGAGGAGAAAGCCCTCACCAGGTTCTCTGCAGCCAGGCAGAGGAGGGGTAGTAAAAAAATAAACACAACAAAAACCAACTTAGAGAAGGCAAAAGCTGGTGCCAAGGTTGGGAAGCCTTGAGCAGCTGTTAAGCAGTTTGTTAAAGAAGGCCAGTGAGTCTCTTAAAATCACCTGTGTGAGATGCCCTGTTCATGACTGAGTAAGGGTGGGGTGCTGAGGAGCCTGTCCTTGGGGGATGGGTGGGGAACGTGGCTGGTGGTGGAGACCACAGCCAAAGAGGGGACCCGAGAGGCCACATGTGGAGCTTGTTTCCACGGATCCCCTACCCATGCTCATCTGCAAAGGGTTGGCCTGAGTGCAGGGTCTGCCCGTCACATTGGTGGCTATGAAAGCCGAGTGTTGGAGTGACGGCATAGGGTACCCCTGGGGATTGGGCGACTGTCCCTCCCCAAAGAGTAATATAGCTAATCTCAAGGGTGAGCGCAAGCTGGGGGTGGATGCGGAGTGTGACTTGTGGTTGAGACCACAGCCAGAGAAGGCCGGGAATCCTGATGGCTCCTGGTGTGTGACAGCAGCTGCTGTGAGTGGATCCCCCCTCAAATGAGCAGCGCCTTTGACAACGAAATTTGTGGATCATGTGCTGGCGCCAATAATCTTGTCTTTTGCCCATAGGTTGGTGTCCTGCCTGGGCTTATTTGTATTTCGTTATATTTTTGCTGCATTGTTTATTTCTGTGGGTCATGGCTGCAGTATTTGTATTTGCCAAGGAAAACTTATGTTTAGACTGGTGAAAAACCCTGAGGGGGTGGATTGTAGGGTAGGATCGGTGATGGGCCTCAGTAGGCCTACGCGTGTGCCTGGTGGCCGGCACCTGAACAACGGTGTGGCGTGATGTGGTGTAGTGTAGTGTGCACGTGCGTGGAGGCAGAGACACAGAGAGCATTAGGAAGAGGAATGTGGCAGCAGCGGTGAGAGAGCACGCAGCAGAAGTGGCAGCAGCGAGACCCCAAGACGCCACCAGAGAGCCCCGAGAGGGTGAAGATTTGCTTGGGGCTAGGAGGCCTGCCAGCCTCCTGGCCCCCAGGCACCCTACCTGCCTTGTACCTGGCTGCCTCACAAGAAAGAGGTAATAAAAAGCCAAAAAAGCCACTGAGGGCTCCAGGACTGGTTTTTGCCCATTTGCATGAATCATGGGAACCTGCATTGGTGCCAGGCTGGCACTGTAGGCTGGCACAACACTGGTTAGCCCTGCCCCATCTCCCATGACAGCTGCTTCTCTAAGTCCCTCCTGACGACCATGTCTTCCTCTCTACCGGGTGAGCAGAGACTCTGGAGTCCATCACCTTAAACATATACAAAGAAAACCATGAAGACTCACTAGGAAAATCGCAAAAGATGGAAACGGAGAAGAAGCAGTCACCCTGTGAGCATATACTATGTAGCTGCTGGGTTTACGTGAGTCCCAAGCGAAGGTGAGGCCGATACAGCCCTCCCGTCTAGGGCCCTGGAGACAGCATCTCAGAGCGTGGGGAACAGGCCCTCCTGGACTGGGGAAAGGAAAGCGACCACAGCAAACTCCAAGCGTATTCCTCCCAGGAGAAAGGGAGACGCAGGCCAGCTACTCCCAGTGTCCTGATCTCTTTTGCTTGGTTTGCGGTGTGGGACCGTGACTGAGGAGGCTGGAATTCCAAGTGGTGGCAGGTGTCGCGGGTCTCTTCCCCCATCCATTCATTCACATATCTGATAATCACAGAAATATTCTGTTAGAATTGTCAGTACCTGAAAGGAATCCTTTTCTGTCTGTTTTTTGAGGCAGTGAAAACCACATCTGGAGAGCCTGGCCGCCAGGGCTTGGTAAGGGCACGGACACCGCTGTCCCCTCACCACTGAAGGGTCTGTTTTTCTTCCATGTACACAGTGAGGGGAGCTCCAAGCCCTGCTTTCTAACCCAGAAATCCCGTGTGTGCACGCGAAGTGCGTGCGCGTGTGTGTGTTGGTTGGACGCTCTGGGCCACAGAGCAGCAGCTTCATAACAAATGTCCCCCAAAAGGAGAGAGGGCAGGGCCTGGTCAGAAGTGGGGGTCTGTTGATCCCACAGCCTCCAGGGGACCAGGAAGCGTTCTTTTCCCAAGGCTGCTGCTTCCCCCCTTTGTAGCCCTTCTCCGCACCCTTTCTTTGCCTTCACATTCTTTGGTCCAGCCCTGGAGTCAGGACTAAACCCTGTGGCCACTGGCAGTCCCTGGATTTTGGGGACTCAGTTTCACCACCTGGAAACTGGGGATAATGGGTCCCCTCTGGAAGGGTTGGGAGGACTGCAGAGAAGGCATGGACTTTGCTCAGAGGCGTGCTGGGCGCCTGGTCCCCAGAGCTACCGGTGCTTATTGTTTTTTAAACGTTTGATGTATGGAATTGTTGATCCCGCCTAGGGGATTTCTTGCAGTTTTCCTTTACTGAAGAATCCCTAGAGCAGAACTACGAGGGCATGAATAACAGTCCCACGAGGCTCCCCGTGCCTGCATTATAAGTCTTTTGCTAAGCAGACAGCGATCTTTGATGAGCTGGTCATTGAGAGCTTGCGCCAAGACAGTGCGGGGCGGTAACAGGGATGGAGTGCCAGTGGAGGGGACCAGGCGAGGCTGGAGATGCGGGAGGCGGGGAAGGATGCCGGGAGCCTGGCGGGCAGGAAATAGGATGTGAGGCTCTGAGCGTGTAGGTTGCTGCTGGCTTTTCTTTGGTGGACAAACGCCGATTCCGACAGTTTCCTGAGTGCGAGCTCAGGTCACAGCCAGGCAGCACCGGCGCCGGGACCGCCGTGGGGGCAGGGCCCAAGAGGGACGCCGGCTGAGGCAAAGCCCGGGCGGGGCGCAGGCGCCTCTCCGCACACCCCACCGCAGGCGCCGGACTGGGTAAGCGCCTCCCAGCCGGGAGCAGGCAGCCCCGCGCGCCCCCACTCTCCGCGCGCCCCGGGCCCCGCGCCCGGCGGGAGGCGCCCCGGGTGTCGCGTGCGCTCCTCCCTCCCCGCCGCGCCCGCCCCCCCTCCCCGCCGGGTCCGGACTGCAGCACTCGGGGTGCGGCGCGGCCGGAGCGAGCAGGTGGCGCGGCGCCGCGCCCGGGGACTGCAGAGGCGCTGCCCGAGACATGGCGGCGGGCGCCGCGCGCTGAGCGGCCTGCGCGCCTGGGCACCAGCCGGCGGGGGCGCGGGCTCCCGGTTCTCCGCCCGCTCCATGCGGCGCTCCTTGGCGGCCGCTCGGGCCGAGTAGCGGCCGCGGCCGGGGCGCCGCGGGGCTTCGCCCGCTCCTCCTCCACCGCCGGCTCCACCGCGCCCTCCAGCCGCCAGCCGCCCCCGCCCCGCCGCGAGCGCCCCTCCGCACCCGGCTTCTCCCGCCCGGCCGCAGCGGCGATGGCCGCGGAGGAGGCGTCGCAGAGCGTGGACCAGTACAAGACCGAGATCGAGAGGCTGACCAAGGAGCTAACCGAGACGACCCACGAGAAGATCCAAGCGGCCGAGTACGGGCTGGTGGTGCTGGAGGAGAAGCTGACCCTCAAGCAGCAGTATGACGAACTGGAGGCCGAGTACGATAGCCTCAAGCAGGAGCTGGAGCAGCTCAAGGAGGTGAGTGGCCCCCTCGGCCGCCTGGGCCCCGCGCCCGCACCCGCGCCCCGGGTGGGGAGGATGCTGTGTGGAGCGCCGCGGGTCATCTGGGCTCCCCTTGTAGATAAGAGGGACTGAAGGAGCCCATTGTCCGCCCTGCCAGAGCAAAATTGCCCAAGAAATGCTTACAGGGGCTGGAAATCGGGAGGCCAGGGCTGGTGAGGCTGTGGGGGAGGGGGGTTCCTGAGTTGAAGCGTCTGAGGCGATGTTCCGAGGGGTCGGAATGGGTAAATCAAACTTCTCCAAACTGCTGTTACCTCAGCCCAGGCTTCACTGACGATCCCATGGGCCCCAGGGGCGAGGAGCAAGTTGGGACCCGCACCTCAATGTCAGGGTTGAACTCTCTCGGTCCCTTAGCTTTGGCTGACGGGTCCCCCGCCGTCCCCCCCCCCCCCATTGGTGGGAGCACTCCCCAGCCCTGGGACAAAGGCTGGGCAGACTGCATTCTCCTTGATTGCAGCTCTCCATGTCCCCGGCTGCGGAGGAAGCAGTCCAGTGGGGACATCCTGCTGTTGACCTCAGGCCTGCCTTGGCCCAGACTTCTAAGGTCACCCTGACCAGTCAGCTCCCCTGCGAACGGGAAGGGATGAGGCTACCTGATACCCGGGTGGCTGTGCTTGGCAACTGAGAATGTTCTGTTTGAAATGATGGGTGTTTCTACGGCCAGGATACCCCAGGTGAGCCATGGGTGCACTTGTCCTCTTCTTTTCACATTTGGCTTCTTTGAAAGACTAGCTAGCGAAGTGGAAGAAAATAGTAAACATGCTTCTGCTTCCCAGCAGACGCCCAGGAGACTGTGCATGTGGCTGGAGGAGCCGGGTCTATTTCACCGGCTTCCCAAGGCACTGTGGGTAGCAGCGCACACCCTGCTTTGCCTGTGATGGGCCTTTATTTTTAGGTGCCTTTTGACATCTTAAGTATTCTAATTTGGTAGCTGATATTATTTTATCACCACATACTCAAGGAACTTTTGTTTGGCGGGGGAAGTGTCTTATTTTGTCTCGTTACCGTTAAAAAATATGGTTCCTGACACAGCCAGTCACCTCACCTGCTAATTTAACACATGATGGTAAGCAATTCCATTTTCAGGTCTGTCTTAGTTTTCCTCGGATGCCTGATGGGAATGCATATGTTTGCATATATCATTTTCCCCTCTGAGGTTATCTATTTTTGCGTATCAGTTGCGTGCCAGTTTCTGGTTCCTGTGTTTCTTACCATGTTCTTAGCAACAGTGGGACTCGTTGGTGTTTTCCAAGCTTGGATTAGATCTGAGGCTGCTGTGTCTAAATTCGGTGGAAGGAGAATGGTGGCTCTCCTTCTTGGGATGACTTGATGTCTTCACCCCAACAACACTGCTTTTCCCAGACAAGGAAGTGCGTGTGGGCCAACTAACCATTACCTCCTTGATTAAAGGGGGAGGGGGACTGCATTTCATGAAATGGAGTGTTCTGATGGTTGACAGACCTCTTTGATTTAACAGCCCTACCAGGGGTTTTCCTGTATCATCTGGCTTACCCTGTACAGTAAACCTCCAGGCAATTGTCTCTTCCCTTTGCTAGACATGAGCTCTTAAGATACTTTGCATCCAAAGTCTTTAACACAAAGCCTAACACCTAATAGCATGCAGCAAATATTTTATGAAATAAAGCATCAGTAGTGGAAGCAGATACACCTTTACCAGATATTCATTGGTCAATATCGGTTAGTGTCAGAGCAAGACTACAAAAACTGGGCACACAGGAAGAGGTTAGTACCTGTATTACTTTCATCAGCAGTCATGGGGAAAATCAGAAAAATGTTTTCTAGGAGAATATAACAGTGGCTCCTTATAAAAGACAATGGAAATACCTATTTTTTTTCCCCTGTAAAACCTTAAAACCTATTTTATTTTATATGGCAGGAGGTTAATACAAATTTATTGTTGTTATTTTTGCCAGATGATACTTGTTCACATATGCATTTTGAGTTACATTTAGCATCAATAGAATTTAATTTAGGTTCTCGATGACATATCTGTATCTGTATATATGGATATATATAAATGTACTTTAGGGTAATAAAATAATCATTATACTTCATTATTTGATGATTCATGTGCAATAACAGATGAAACCTATCCTTCTTATCCTTTCAACATGATGTGTACTGTGGTGAGGAATACTATTTAAATGAACTAATTAAGTCTCAGTAATACTTCCTGTTTGAAAAGAAAATTCAGAATAATTGTCCAAACTAAGATATACCAATGATGACATCATATAGCAGCCATTTTTGAAAAACATGTTTGTAAGTGCTGTGATTTTTTAAAAGGAAATTTAGTTCATTTTCAGATGCATCAAGCTGATGTTATCACATTATATCAATATAGCCAAATACATGAGAAATCTTTGGCTTATTTCTTGGCTCTTTCAACAAATACGATTCATTTTAAAAACCTAATTGAGCCAGTTCTGGAAATGTCCACAGAAAACACCACGCTCCGTCCAGGCTGGATGTGAGTGATCTACTGTGTCCAACACAGTCTATTCCTAAAGATCGCCCCCCTACCACGTGTGGTGCCCCCCTGCCCAAGTCCGGTTCTGCTGTGGTGATAATGATGCGGGTGAGTGGTGGTGACTGATGTATGACATCAGGATGATGAGGTCGTGATTTTTTTCTAGTTTCATCTTCTCAGGGTCCAGTTGCTTTTGGACCAGGCCTGCTGGCCCTCGGGGCTCTGCTCTGGGCCCCAGAGCCCTGTGGTCTGTACCCACAAGAACACTTTCCCGAGGGCCACTAAGGGTCCCATGAAGGAGACCTCTGACATCCCACCATGCTGGCTCGCTGCTGTACCTGGCGCAGCTGGGCAGCCACACACCCATGGCAGCCCTTGGCTGGGGCCTCATGATCTGTGAATAACGCTTGCTTCCCAGTGCCCACAGGGCCACCACACCCAGGTCCAGGCTGGCCTGGCTGATTGTGTGTTTGGGATGCGGGTAAGTCAGCACCCAGGCCCTGCCAAAATTCTGCCTGAAGACGGATTCTCCAAACAATTTGAGATCAAAAAATATACAGACATTTAAAAAAACCTAGAATGTGAGTTTTTTAATTTTAATTTTTAAACTTAAAACAGTGGTGGGAATCTAAGATTATTCGTACTGAGAAAGAGCCTTTAGAAGGGCATGATTCAGCATTCTTGGGAGCATTTTAGAAAGCCTTTTGCAGTAGGTTACCTGGGGCCCTTTCCTGGGCATCTCAGCTCCTGGTCTCTCCAAGACCCCAAAGATGCCCACGGTGGGTGGACAACATGTGGTGGACATCCAGCAGACTCTTTATGCCTCCCCAGTGCCATAGTTGAATCATCTAAGAAACACATATTGGACTTACATGCTTTTAGGGATTGTCACATTAGGGCCCTGATGAAAATCTCTTTAATTATCTTGATTCAGCTTTAAGCAGAGCTGGTTATTTTCTTCACATGCTTAGACAGGTTGTTAGCATCTTTTCTCCTTGAACTCTAAGTCACAGAAAGACCCCCCTCCAGAAATAGCTTTGCAGTCCATAAGTGAGCATAAAGTTAATTTTTCCTCATTGTTTTTTAAAGAATAAAGGTTTACATTTATTATCATAATAACTAAGAAACCCAAATTAGGGCCTCCCTGGTGGCACAGGGGTTCAAGTCTCAGCACTGTCAAGCTATCTCCAGCCACTGCAGCACGAGTTTGATCCCCGGCCACCGAGCTTCCCACATGGCACAGCAGGCTTCTCTTGTCTTACCTGCTGCTCCCCTCAGCCGTGTGTTTCAGTAGATCTGCCTGTTCTGCTCCCCACTCTGTCTCTGGTGAATCTTCTCACCCCCCACACCTTTGGCGTACACCCCAGTTCTTGTATGCATAAATAAAATAAATCTTTAAAAAAAAAAGAAACCCAAATTGGATCAGTTATATCCACATATGCTTTTGGATAACTGTTTACAGCCACCCCACTATAGTCACTTTCAGTCACCTTTCTTTCTTTTGACCCAGCTGCTCTAACTTGCACTGTTTCTGCTTTTAAAAAAAAAAAAATTATTATCTGTTTATTGAGAGGATGTTGGTTTACCACATGACACATGGTATCCTTTCTTTCTGTTTGGACTCAAGATTTCCCCTAAGGCAGAGTTATTGCCCGGCTATCACACAGGAGGGTTTTATAGCCTCTCATCACCTTCCCCAGGTCTGCATGGACGTAGACAGCAGCCATGCTTTGGACCTACTTTTAGAGTTTCCTGCTAACAGATATTCTGCCCCAGAGCCCTTAAGTGTGCACTCTGGGATGATGGAATTCAGTGGCATTGAATTCCTTGTATGTCATTCATGACAGTGTGTAAGTAATTCTGTCACTACTTGGGTGTTGAGTGACACAGCAAAGGCCTTTTTTGCTCCAAGCCTGCCCCTGTAAATGTGGGTCTGAAGGCGAGGGGGGCCTGGAGTGGTCTTGCTATTAAGGAGGAGGCAAGCCAAGTCTGGGGGCAGCAGGTGAAGTCAGGAAATAGGTGGCCCCAGGTCTTAGGGACAGTTGAGATGCTTTGTGGCTGCGGTTTGTACCTTATGCCTTATCTCATCTAATCTTCCAAGTAACTCTGACTTATTGCCCACTTTTAGATAAGAGGGTAATAAAAGGACTAACACTTTCCACATACAAAAGGCTCCATTTAGGGCTAGAGCTTTGATGCCTTATTTCTAGTTACAACGATGCTTTTACAAGGTGAATTGTACAGAAAAGGAAGCCAGGTATTTGGGAGGCTAAGGGTTTTCCTTCTGCAAGACCATAAACTAAAAGGGTTCAGGAGGAAACTTCCTTCTCACATGGACCCAAGGGGGTGCAACCTCACTGGTGGACACGTGTCAGGGCAGGGGTGTTGGGGACAGTGGGAGGCGCCAGCCCCAGAGCGGGCAGGGTGTGCGAGACCCCGGGTGCTGGGCACAGCTGTGCCTGGGTGGCGGGGGAGCAGAATCCAGAGTTCTCAGGATGGAGACAAGCTGGTCCTGGCCACGAAGCAAGGTACTGTGGGGCGGGGCAGTTCACAGGGGCAAGTTGAAGCCCCAAGTTGTAGGAGACCTTTTAATTCATGTTTTCTTTGAGGAGAGGCATATGCTGTGTGTTAAATTCATATTCTCTTCATGTGATAAAACATCAATAACTTGTGCAGCCGGTTGTCATATCACTCAAACCTGATTTCCAGAATGCGGGCTATGTGAACACGTTATATTTTCACCTGATTCTTGTCTCTGGGGCAGAGAGGCCGGCTAGCCCAGAAAGGCCGCAGGGTCCCTGAGCTGAAATGCCTCTCCCGCCCCTGGGTGGACTGGGAGCACCAAGAGTTTGATTTACTCTTTAAAAATTACAGTGTGCAATGGAATACTATTCAGCATGGAAAGAAGATAAACACATGCAATTTGCAGCGACATGGATGGAATTAGAGGGGATCATACTCAATGAAATAAGCCAGAAAGAAAGAGAAAAATATCGAATGGTTTCACTTATAACAGGACTATAGGGAGGCCGGGTGGGAGAGGGACAATCAGTGGGGGGGAGGAGGGAGACGGAGGGAGGGAAGGAAAAGGGCACAAAATGGAAGAGAGGAGAACACAGGGGACCATGGAGATGGATCACGGGTGAATTGGTGGTGGGCTACCCAAGGGGAATACAAAATGTAAAAGACATAAATAACAATAAAAATATATATTAAAAAAAAAGAAAAATAAAATTCTATTCCTATGTAAAAAAAAAAATTTACAGTGTGCAATTGTGACAGCTCAGGATGACACTGAGCTTAGAGCTAATCGTGCACGAGTTACCAGTTTTCCCAGTCCTATTCCTGTTGTTGGCTCTGGTGAGTGTGCTCTTTTTTTTTTTTTTTTTTAAGATTTGTTTATGCATATAGGCTGGGGTGTAGACCAGAGGTGTGGGGTGGTAAGAGGATTCACCAGAGACAGAGTGGGGAGCGGAACAGGCAGATTGGCTGAAATCCACTGCTGAGGGGAGCAGTGGGCGAGGCAGGAGAGGTCTGCTGCGCCATGTGGGAATCTCCCTGACTGGGGATTGAACTCATGCTGCAGTGGCTCTGGACAGCTGCGCTTAACCTGTTGGGGCACCAGGGAGGCCCTGGTGAGTGTACTCTTATTCTTGTTTGAAATAATCTTTAAACACGTGAATCCACCTGCCGGTTTTTCTTGATCTCTTGGTTCTTATAAAAATGGGATCAAGCCACATCTAGGGCTCTGTCTTTCATCTCATGGCACATCCTTTTAAAATGCAGACATTTCTAGAACATCTGCATCTTCACGGTACTGATATTTCAAGAGTGAAGAAAACAGGACTGATGCGGGAAGAAAAGAGAGTTTCAGGGGCTGTGAGTGGCCCGGGGAGGGGTTGAGGGTTTGCCTTAGTACAAGCGTAGCTGTGTGTAGGCAGGAGCAGTGGCTGGGGTTGTTTGGTGGCCCATGGCTGGCTGGGGCGGTGGCATCCAGTGGAAATGTGCATAGTTGAGTGGGTGAATCAGCAGCACTTCTGAAGCCCGGCGATGGGCCTGGGTATCAGCATAACTGGTGGTGCTTCCCCGGGCTGGCAGGAAGACACATCCTCGCTGTGCCCGGTCTTGGTGAGAAGCCAAGATGATTCAGGCACTTGGGCCTCATTTGTTATCCTGTCTCTGCCCTGATGGTTGAGTTTGGAGATGGCTGGTTAGGATCTTACACAGCATCTCAGTATGTGGCCCAGACTGCGGGAGAGCAGGTGCAGGAAACCACACAGCAGGCGAATTCTCCTTGTTATGATAGAAGGGACCAGAGGGTGGCAAGAGATGCCCTTTCCTCCTAGGATTTAGTCACTCTGTCTATAAAGTTACAGGGTTGGAGTAGGTCATCTCCATGATTCTTACCAGCTCTAAATTTCAGCCATGTTGTTGTAGTTGCCTGGTAGGCCTACTTTTATCTACCTGCCTTTTGCTTTTCAGAGGCATTCTGTCTTTTATACAGTACACAATAATCTTGTTTAAATGCAGCATTTTTGCCCAGCCTCCAGGGATGCACTTCAGTTGTTTTCTGTGTTCTTCCTCCTATCCGATCCATTTCCACCCTGAGCCCTCTCAGCCCCAGCCAGCTAACCTGCTTTAACATCTGAGCACTGGCCCTCTATCTCTTTAAACAATTCACAGTTCTTCTGTAAACACCTGTCCCGGACTCATTTCCCTTCTGGGTTCACTTTGCTTCTCTAACCCTGCCTTTGCTGTTACAAAACAGGCTCATTTAGTCTGTTTGCACTGGCATTTGTATACCTGACTTCAGAGAGCAGAGCAAGGCTATGGGCTCCTGGAAGCTAGATAAATGTTGGGTCAAAATAGAGAATGGAAAAGTATAGTTGTTCCATAGTGGGATGGGCTGGCTTCTTTAGGAAATAGTTCCTTGTCACCAAAAAAGTTAGAGGATCTCACTTGGGCTGGGAGTTCTGTCTGGAGGGGTTCTGTAGAATAATCGCTAAAGTTGCCTCCTTGTCTGTACTTCTTTGATTCTGACCATTCCAGGGGTTCCAGGTAATTTAATATTTATGGGTTTTTTGGTTTTGAATTATTATTATATTCCCACTCCCGCTACAAGATCACAGTATTTCCTACATGGTAAAATGTTTCTGTTTTAATGTTGAACATTTCACGGTATTTACAACTTTTGAATTTTTGAAATGTTTCCAAAGTGTATCAAAAGTTTACTTTGATTTATATTTTGCTTGGTTTTCAGGTTAAAACTGATAGGCAGTAAAAAATTTAAGATAACTATAAATTTTGAGAAGTTCTGGTGAAACTTGGTCAATTTTGCAGCTCTGTGGTTGCACTGAGGAAAGTCTCCACCCACCAGAATCTGTTTCCACACACACACACACACACACCTACACACCCCTGCACACACCTGTGCGCACACACCCTTGCACAAACATGCTCACATAACACTATTAAATATTTTTCCATTTGCACTTAGTCCAATATTTTATAATTTGTACTGTCAGTTACTTACATTCTCTGACCACCTGATTTTCCTTTTTGATTTAGATGACCACGAACCCTTTTTGTTTCATTTTTTCACTCAAAAACTTGCACTGAGTGCCTGCTATGTTGGTACTGTGCCCCTTGCTGAGGCTGCTGTGTTTTACCAGACAGGCGAGATGGAGCTGCCTGTGTGGTTTGTTTCCGATGGGGAGATACTCCCCAAACACACGCCTCCTCCGCGTGGGAGAAGTGCCGCTGAGGACATGGGGATGGGCAGGAAAGCGACATCAAGAAAAGCTTCTGCAGAGGTGGAATCTCAGCTCAGACCAGACGGCTGGGAAGGCTCTGACTGTGTGGACAGTGGGGGAGGGATTTTTAGGAAGAGGGAAGGCAAAGATCTCAGAACTCTGTAGCCATTGGGGAAATGCTGGGTGACCGGGCCTTCTGCAAGTAACCCTTCAGATCGGAAAGATGACCGTCTGGGAGGTACTGTATTGCCTTTAGATTTGTTGGATGAGTATTTGGTAGTTTTTGAGCAGAGCCTAGAAACTTCTATGAAGTCATATTATAGAAGAGGTGGGTGAGATATTGACTTTCAGCGCAGACTACACCTGTGATCCCCTTGTGGTTGGTGACAAGCCTGCCGCCCGAACCCACACCAGGACAGCTCCGGCAGTGTCGGGGAGGCAGATGAGGGGTGCCAGCACCAGCGCCCGAGCCCCCACCCCTTCCAGATACTCGCAGCTCTGGGAGGCAAGGTCTCCACAGGGACAGAGGGGTGTGCTCGGACGAGCTGGGGCTCAGGAGCTGTGACCTGAACCTTGACTGCTCAGACTTTACCCTCGTCTTTGCTGTTTTCTGGAAAAAAAGGTGCTGTAAAGCCTTTGAAAACAGCCAACATCATCAATGACTTGACTGCATCCAACAGAGATGTTTGTTTAGCTAGATGGCATTGAAATTTCTTTATTTTTAAAAAAGATTTATTTATTTATGCCTACAAGCTGGGGTATAGGCCAGAGGTGTGGGGGGGTGGTGGGAGGATTCACCAGAGACAGAGTGGGGAGCAGAACAGGCAGATCGACGGAAATACACTGCTGAGGGAAGCAGCGGGCGAGGCAGAAGAAGTCTGCTGCGCCATGTGGGAAGCTCCCTGGCTGGGAATTGAACTTGTGCTGCAGTGGCTGCGGATATTTTCATAGGCTGAGACTTAACCCCTTGTGCCACCAGGGAGACCCCTGGCATTAGAATTTCTATCTTTCAAAATATCGAATGGTTTCACTTATAACAGGACTATAGGGAGGCCGGATGGGAGAGAGACACTCAGCGGTGGGGGAGGGGGGAGGGGAGGATAAGGGCACAAAATGGAAGAGAGGAGAATACAGGGGACCATGGAGATGGATCACGGGTGAATTGGTGGTGGGCTGCCCAAGGGGAATACAAAATGTAAAAGACATAAATAACAATTAAAAAAATGGAAAAAAAAAGAATTTCTATCTTTCAGGGTTAAAGATTATTTTAAAGTGTTTTGTGATGGGTGTGGTGGCAGTGTGCATATAAATTCAGGTCTCACCCATACACCCATTGCGATGCAGTGAAAAAGGGGTGCGAAGCCCTTTCTCTTTCTGTCTCTGTCATGTCTGCCCTGTTGCTTTCTTCTATTTGCAGATGTTTATGCCAGCTTCACAGACACAGAACATCAACAGAGAATTGTTGGGATGGATTGATCTTTAACTTCCAGGCTCATTTCCCGTTGTGCTTCTGTCACACATGCTTACTGTTTTCAAACATTACTTTACGGAGAAAAAGCAGGACTCCGCAGTGTAATATTTAACTGCTGGATTTATGTCTTTAAATTTAGATTCGAAAATAAGAAAGCTGTTTACATTTATGGGAAGCCCACATGCACAGTAGCAATTTCCTGAAGGCTGTTTTGTTGCAGGTTTGGCGTGGGTCTGTAATAGAAGGTTCAGAATGGCCGGCTTTGTTTTTCTCCTATAAGCTGCAGACTAATGTGGAATCAAATGCCACGGCTGAAGAGCCCTTAGCCATCAAGTTTTGAAATTGAAAGAGGTTTATGTTGTAACGTGGATGTGCCTTGCTGATAAGCTTGACCTTGTGGCCATTTTCTAGATGGTCTTAGGAGATTTTGTGCAGTTGACCCCCCGGGGAGGGGACTAGATGGGTACAGAATGACTTTAATCTTGTGCTGGGCTTTGAAGATACTGTCATCTTGCAGATGATCTCTTTGGCACACAGGGCCATTTCCTCCCTTTGCATCATAATCTGGCTTGATTTCCGCAGAGGATGGTGTGTGCACTGGACTTTTAAGCTTAAAACTTCACAAAAATACAATTAGGAAGGAAAAACAACCAGTAGAGAGAAAGAAAAAAAAAAGACTTAGATAATGAACCCTTTCTTGGGAGGCTTTTCAGGCCCTCTGTCTTAATCACTACAGTTCTTTCTTGTCAATTTTTTTTACAAGCTTCTTTTCATCTTAGCAAAGCAAATAATATAACTTTGCAAGTCATGCTGAAGATACTACGAACTATTACCTGCTAAAATTTAGACCAGGATCTCAAAAACACAAGTACGTTTTTAGACAATGACCACAGTAAGATATTTCAGGAAAATGCAGTGACAGGAACTCTAGAGCCATGAGATTTTGATCATCATCCATCAATTCCAAGTGAAAAAATGTGAAGCCACGTTTTATTTATTTATTTTAAAAGATTTTATTTATTTTTGTGTAGAAGAACTGAGGTGCAGGCCAGAGGTGTGTGTGGGGGTGGGGAGGGTGAGAGGATTCACCAGAAATAGAGTGGGGAGCAGAAGAGTTAGATCTACTGAAATACACTGCTGAGGGGAGCAGCGGGCGAGACAGGAAAGGTCTGCTGCACCATGAGGGTCAGCTCCCTGGCCAGGGATTGAATTCAGGCCAAAGAGGTGATTGTGCTGAGACTTAACCCTAGGCCACCAGGGAAACCCTGAAGTCACATTTTTAATTGTGATGCTGCTGTGCTGTAGGCATTTGCAGATACTGTGAGCAGAGAGGTCATTGCATGAAGCAGGAGGGTGACTCCCTTACTCTGTCCTGCAGCTGTAGCATGCTCGGCCCCTCCTGTGTGTTGGTGCAGATCTGGGTGGGACGGGTGCAGCAGAGAGCGAGCCCAGCGGAGGCCCCTGTGCTCACGGTGTTGGAGGGGGACAGTCCGCACAATGGATGGAGTGAAATGGAAAGTTGGAGGGTCTCTGAGGTCTAGAGCAGAGCAGGGGAGGGGAGGGATGTGTCAAGTGGGCGAGCTTACTACGTTTGGTAGGGTGGTCAGAGCTCCTCCTTGGGGAATGGGGAACCCGGATGGGAGAGGGGATTGGTGGGGACAGATGCTGGAGCAGCTTTGGGGTTGTTGCTGGGACTTTGACTTTTGCTGTGAACAAGATGGGAAACTTTTGGAAAGGGGTTACCATGTCTTGCCCCAGTCTTAAAATCATAATAGGTTGACTGTGCTTGAGAGGATCCCAGAGTGGATGGCAGCCACTCAGTATAGAAGGATTAGAATTTTCTGATCTAGTGATCTAGGCAACGTGTTGGGTGGGTGGTGAGTGGGGGTTGTCCAGGCATATGGGGAATCAGCTTCAAAGAAGCAGAGGACAGAGCTATCACCTCACCTCTGAAGTGGTAGGGGGTAGGAGATGAGGCAGGAGAGCTTCTTGGGGCCGGAGCTGATGAGAGGTGGCCCTGTACCCTGAGTCATGCACAGGTTGCTGTCACAGGCATCACACGGCACCAGCTGGGCCCACACCAAGGTCCGCTTGGGTGTGCCTGTTGTTGTCCCGCAGAAGCAAATGCAGAGCTGTGTTGGCAAAGTGTCTTGCAGTGGCAGCCTGGAAAGGCTCACCGCTGACAGTGTTCCTTAAACAAATGAGTCCACTGTAAAAAAAAAAAAAAAAAAAGAAGTCGCGAAATATGCAAGGAAGAAGGCACCGCAGATTCCACGTCTTGTCATTACACGTAGTTGGACTTCCTCCTCACTGGCAGCTGTGAAAGGGCCTCTCGCTGATGCTTTCACCTGCATTTTGGTGACTTGATAACGTCAGCACTGTGGATGTCACGGGAATTTGTGTTTCTCTTTCGCCTTTGCCCATGTCTCCTTGCTGTGACTGTTTACATTATTCTTGCTGCTGGCAGGAGTATGTGCTGGTGTTCTGTGCTGGGAATCTCTTCTGCTTGTCTTGTCCGCTCACTCTTGCTGGGGTGTTCTTGATGAAGGGAACTTCATACCTTTAATTTAGTTGTATCTTTCATGGGTAGGGTTGCGGTTTTTGATTCTTGTTTAAGAAAGCCTTTCTTACTAGGAAGTCATAAAAACATTCCCCTGTTGTTTTTGAAAAATCTCCTGATTTACCTTTTATATTTAAATCTTTGATTTTCCTTGGAATTGATTTGTTTGGCATGAAACAAAAATCTAATAATTTCCCCATAATTTTTCCCCTGTAAAAATGGATAGCCAGTGATCTCAACGTCATAGGCTCTCAAGACCCCAATAACCTTCACGATCCACTTTGTCATAAATCATTTTTTGTGCGTGGGTGTGTAGAGCTGGGGTGTAGGCCAGAGGTGTGGGAGGTGAGAGGACTCACCAGAGACAGAGTCAGGAGCAGAACAGGCAGTTCGACTGAAATACACTGTTGAGGGGAGCAGTGGGCAAGACAGGAGAGGTCTGCTGTGCCATGTGGGTCAGCTCCCTGGCTGGGGATCAAACTCAGGCCATAGCTGTGATTATGCTGAGACCCCAAGTGTGTTTTTATAAGCAGAGTAGGCAAGGTCCAACAGGGAAACTCAGTTGTCTAATTAGATGTTAACTATTAGTAGTTAACTACTAATTAGTTAACTACAACCTTAATGAAATCTGGGATCTACTTCTTAAAAAGTCACTTTGGAAAAAATATTGATAAAGTATTAAGAATACGAGCACTAATCCCAAATGTCCCTTTTGTGACTTTTGAGCAAGAACTTGCATATTTTTAGCTTAAACCAGCATCTGAAATATTTTATTACCTGTGACTCTATAAAAATTCTTCCTTTGGTTATTTTCCTCTTTTCACATTTGAAAAATAAATTTCTATACTAATTCTCAATTAGCTGGTTGATTTAGGCATAGCTAACATCACACTCTTATAAAATTTAAAACTTCTATGGAAAAAGCTCAGATGAAGTATTACCTACATAAGTAGGAATTCATTTTTTTAATCTCTTGACATTGTTTAATTTTACATTATTAGGGAAAGACTTTCATAGTGTTATTTATGCGCAGATAGCATTAAACCAATAATTTTCTCTTATGTTTGTAGCTTAATTTTACTTTCAAGTTAAACTATTTGAATCTTTTCCCATTGTAAGGTAAGATTATGTAATAATGTAATATTCCTAATGTAAGATTAACAATCTGGGAAGAAAAGTCCAGCATCCTAGGGTCACATGTAAAACACTGTCTTTAAGGACTCAGGCTTCTTGAGTCCCCTTTCCCCCGGATGCTTCTCTTCCTCATCTTCTTTTACTCCCGCTCTCCATTAACTTTTCTCTAGAATATCGAGGATTTAATGGATCACTAAATAATTACTTCTCATTTGGGAAAAATTCAGAGAACATTTATTAAATGTTGGTGTGGAGGGGGCTTTTCCCAAGCAGGACTTGAAACTTGGAATCAAAGGACAGGCTTGGCACACTCACTGGGTTACATAGAAATTTAGAAAAACAGGGCCCTCCCTGGTGGCCCAGGGGTTCAGTCTCAGTGCTATCAGGCTATATCGCCAGCTACTTCGGCATGAATTTGAGTTCGATCCCTGGTCAGGGAGGTGACCCACATGGCGCAGCAGACCTCTCCTATCTTGCCTGCTGCTCCCCTCAGCAGTGGATTTCAGTCAATCCACCTGTTCTGCTCCCCACTCTGTCTCTGGTGAATCTTCTCACCCCCACACCTCTGGCCTACACCCTAATGCTAGTATGCATCAATAAATAAGTTTAAAAAAAAAAAGAAATTTAGAAAAATAAATGTGATAGACCCCGAACAAAAGTCAAATATGAGCAACCGACTGGAGAAAATAATGCAATGCGGGCGACTTATGGAGGCGTGTAAGCCCTAGTGCACAGTTCCTCCCAGTTGACTGAAAAGAAGACGACAGCCGAAAGATGGGCAGAGACTGTGACAAGACAGGAGGGTTTATGTATGAGCAACACACATCTGAAAGGATTCTACACCGTAGTAGGCAGCAAATGCTGATTAATAGCAAGTTCTCACATTTGCCACTCAGCCTACAGGAAGCTTGGGTGCGGGTCACGTAACACTGGGGGACGGGGGCTGGGTAGGAGGCTTCTCATGTGCTGGGAGTGGGAATCACTGCGCTTTGAGATGGGATCTGCACTGAGCTCTAAATGCACAGTGCGTGGACCCAGCGTGGCCACATAGACCATGGGGGACGCTGCTGTTGGCGGGAAGCCAGGCTCCCATTTAGCGGGTCCCCTGGACCTGTCCGAGCCCAAAACTCATCCTGGGGCCACACAGGAAGCAGAGCCGCCTCCTCCTCTCTTCCCAGAGCTTAATGGCCTCCTTTCCATTTAAATAAAACCACACTTGGAAAGCAGGATGGGGTCCTACACCTCCTCACTGTCCACTTCTCCTTTCGGCCACTTTCTAGACCAGGTTGGAACATTCGATTTCACACTTTCAACGTGTGATTAAAGCAGCAATGCATGTTGTGTTAATTTTCAACTCTTGGTCTTGGAAATAGGTTTGTTAGCATTTCTGGTAAGTGGAGGTGATATTGCCCTCTGTTCTGGTGGGTTCAGGAGCTGCTCCTGGGTCCTCCCCCTGCTCTGCTCCCCACTTCCCGGAAGGCCTGCATGATTCTGCCTCACAGGAACCCTCTTCGACGTTCTGCAGGGGAGTGGAGATGCCTGGAGACCTTTCACATTCCCTGTGCTTTGTGAAAATACAAGTGATGCAATGCAAAAACAACTATTTGAGTAAGAATTCACATCAAAAAGGAAAAGTTGATAGAGGGAGGATATCACTGGAAGTGAAGGTTCAAGCACATTGTACCTGCAAGGTGATTTTTCCCACCCCAGTCCTAGGTAAGGAAGAGTTTATAGACATTTAGTCATCTTCCTGTGGAACATCTCCCTCATTGGATGTGAGGGGCATGGGGCTTTCCCTGGGGGCCTGCCATGCCAGGGGGAGAAAAGCAGCTGAACGGCAAGTAGATGCAGGGGAGACTCGCTGAGGGAGGCAGACAGGTTAGTGGTCTGCAGCGGATGTTTTAGAGGTGAAGCCAGGCCTGGCCTTTCAGAGAAGATGCTATCTCAAGTGGTGAGAAAGGGAAGCCAGGGAAATTTCAGTGTCTGGCCTGAAAGGTACAGCAAAGGAAAGAAGTTGAGGCTGGAACGAGCTGGTGTTTGTGCTCACAGTGTCACTGGCATCTGGGGTGCACGGTGTAGGATAACCCAGCTCTGCACTGGGAAAGGGGCTCCTGGCTAGGGACGTGCCCAAGGGAGCCCCTCGCTCTGGCTGGACTGCGGGGAAGAGAGGGCATGAGCAAGAGACCGACCACTAGGTCCGTGTGCCCTGGCGAGACGTCTGTGCTTTATTTTAAGTGTAACGGGCATGGTGCAAGATGATAGACGCTTTAAAAAGGACACTCTGGCCATTCCTGGCAGCCGTGGACAATGAGTCAGGTGAGGCTGTTGCGGTGGTTCCGGCCTTAGATGCTGGTGGCCGGGACAGGGCGCAGCTGTCCTGAGTCAGGCTGTGGAGGGACTTGCTAATGCACCAGATCCCTCAGCAAGAGAGGGCGACACCGGGACAGCTCCCGGGCTTCTTTGTAAGGGGTGAAGAGGAGTGTAAAGACATCACTGGGTAAGGAGACCAGAAAATGGAAGCAAGCCGTCTCACTGTTTAGGAGATGAACATCCCCTGTTTATGTGAATTTGGAAAGTCTTATGGCCCCCAATTTCGATGCTTTGTTTAAAATAAACTTTGTGCCTGCCAAAAGCACCTTAGCATTTGGAAAGGACTCCTGACTTGGCAGAAGGCCAAGCATCAGTCTGTGACGCCCTCTGATGTCACCTATGGGACCCGGGTGGCTTTGGTCCCTGACAGGCATCCAGGGAGTTGCCATCTTCCCTCATTCCTCTTCCCAGGCTAAAATGTTGAGTCATTTCTCTTCCGAGTCACTCAGATAGACTAGCCCTGTATGCTCCTGTAACTGTCCGCAGAGCCAGCCCCAGCTGGTTAGTAAAATGGATATCCGTGTTTTTTAAACCAGTGAGTTACTGTAGTTACTTGAAGGATGCAGTGTGTCCTCTGCACCAAGAATACAGACTGGGGAATAGATGCATCTTTAAACTGGAATTAAAGCAGACTGGCGTGGCTGGTAGCAATCACAGCTGTCTGTCCCCTTGTGGATCCTCGTTGATGCCCTGGCACAGCTAGATCCTGTCCCCCAGGGCCAGGGTCATAGTGGGGGGACGGACAAGGAGCCACATGGTCTGGTTTGCGCTGTTTTGGGTTGACCTCGGTTCAGGGATCTGGGAGGCTGTGCTCCAGGCTGGAGATCCAGGCCCCGGGGCGGCAGTCTCTAGGAGACCGAGCAGTGTGATGTGAAGAACACTCCTTTGTGGAAACTGAGGCAGAGGCAGAGTGGCCATCAGCCAGCAGGCCTGTGGGGAGGGGATGCCCTGCTGGCTAATGAGATGCTGACACAGACACAGGAGTACTTGGTGGGTGCCTCGAGGCAGCAGGACAGGCGCTGAGGGGCTGGGCGCAGGTGACCTGGCTGGTTTCCACCCCGGGCCCGTGTCCCCTCTGTTCCTTGAAATTAGAATGACATTCCTGTGACAATGCCAACCCCAGTCTTGCGGGTCCTGGTGTGAAGACCGCTGGGGGGGTCCCCGCCACCTGGCCATGTGGCCAGTGCTGTGAGGTAGTGCTGGCCAGCCTGGGCTCCCTTGTCCCACAGTTTGTTGATTGGTTTCCCACGGGCAGAATCCAGCCCGTGAGCTAGAAACAGTGACATTAGAAAGTCATATCAAAAACAAGAGTGCAGGTCTCTCCGAAGCGCGGGATAGTCACAAAGCCCTGGGCCACCTTCTGGGGCTTGCTGCTCCAGTATGGGCACAGCCCCTGGCCACAGCTCCCACCTGCTCCGCTTCCCCCACTCATAGCAGCTGTTAACTACCCTGTTGACACTTGGGTTTTGACTTCTGATTTCTGACTTCTAAGCAAGAAAAATAAGGGAGAAAGGAAGTCACGAGGGAGCCTGCAGAGGGCTGGAGGAGAGTGGCAGCGCCTTACAAAGAGCCTTGGCCTGGGCCTGAGAGGGCCCAGCTCCATCCTGACTTCTGCTTCTTCCAACCCAAGGCCTCCCATTTTGTCCCCCTCTGACTAGGAAGAGGAAGCAGGCCTGGGATTATCTGTGTGTCCATGGCGGTGCCCAGGGGTGGCCTTGCCCGGAGCACCTGACCTGGCCCACTGGTTGGGGTGTCTGTGGTCTCCTGTAAAACCTGGGGCGACTTGCAACACGCCCCTGGTCCCTGAGCCTGGTGGAACTTGGCTTCTGTTTGCTCTACCAGATTATGCTTGCTTTCTGGCTGGGTATCCTTTTTTATTGTTAGAATTTGGGGGTTACATTTTGATTCTTCCAGACTCTTTGTGTCTTACTCAACTTCATGTCACCTAGCGCCAAACTGCACATTTTGGTGAATAAATAAATGAGTGGATTCTGAGAGTGAGGGAAGCAAGAACAGAGAACATGGAAGGACTGGAATCCTCCTCCCCGCCCTGTCTTGACTCCTAGCCTTGCTGTGAAGTCTGACCTCTCTAGCACAATGCCTGGACCACTTTGTGCCCAAGCAGAATTTTCTTTCTTTCTTTTTTTTTTTAAGATTCATTTATTGATGCATTCAAGCTGGGGTGTAGGCCAGAGGTGTGGGGCGTGAGAGGATTCATCAGAGACAGTGGGGAGCAGAACAGGCGGATCTGTTGAAATCCAATGCTGAGGGGAGCAGCAGGTGAGGCAGGAGAGGTCTGCTGTGCTATGTGGAAGCTCCCTGGCCGGATAGCAAACTCGTGCTGCAGTGGCTCTGGATAGCTTCGTAGTGCTGCAACTTAACCTGTTTTGCCACCAGGGAGGCCCCCCAAGCAGAATTTTCTTAAGAAATTAAGAAGCTGGTTCTTCACTAAACATGTCCCAGTTCCTCATTTAGGTGCCTGCGCCAACACCCCCAGCAAGAACACTGCTTGCTGTGTGGGGACAGGCATTCATGGAAGACCTAGCGCTTTAAAGTCGGTTTGATGAACAACCTGAAGTAAGACTCGCAAATGTTTATTGCAGCTATTCGTCCATCCCATTAATCTCTATTTTTCAAAACGGAAAAAAGTCATAGCAGAAAAAGAAGGCAGGAGCTGGGGGTGGTGGGGGCTCTGGGGAGAGTCCTCCCCAGGCCCCGCCCGGCTCTCCCCTCAGCCCAGAGATGTCCTAAGGAGCCTTAGTTGCAGATGCTTGTCTCGGTGGCTCTTCTGCGTGTCTCCTCGGAGCAGAGCCCTGGGACGTCCGCTGAGCTTGTCCGGGGATGTAGCCCACGTTTCCCAACTGGGACACCAACACCAGGCATTTAAATGGTAGCGACTGCCACGCCATGTTGGCTGCCGACTGCGGCTGGCATTGGGCGAAATGCTCGGTGCCTGTCTCAGCGCCCGAGTAGCCAGGAGAGTGTTTCTGTTATTACTGCCGTGAGACAGGCGAGGACAGTGAGTCCCAGACCAGGTCACTGTCTGGCTAGTGATGGAACCAAGATTTGAGTCAGAGAACATGACTTCAAAACACGCCCTTCAAAACCCTCGCTGTGACCATAACACGCACTTCACAGCCCAGTGGCAGGGATGACAGTGGTGTGTCCCTCATGGGCCACGCGCCCCCCGCCCACACAGCATCCTGTGTGGACAGCATGTTGTAAGTTCACAGCATGTTGTAAGCGTAAACTGTGAATGTGTGTGTTTTTATGGCTACCTGGCTCCACATGTGTGGGTATTGTAGAGAACTCGGGATTCCATGGGTGGCATTATTACATATTCACACACGAAAATGAAGAAATCTGTGATTTAATCAATCCATACACTTTAAAATCACTAGGATTTGCTGCATGCAGAAAAGCTGGGAGTGTGGTGATTTCATAAAAGACCCATAAGCTGGCCCGCCCATAGTGAGCTGGGAGTTACTTTTCCATCTTCTGTAAAGCCTTTTGCAGGGTAGGATTTCCACAGCACTGTTATTTAGGGGATGCACTTCACAACTGGGGGGTTGTCTTGTGTTGGGCCCCAGCCCTGGGTCGCCATGGTGACCACTTCAGCACGCCCACTGTCACTTTGTTGCTGAATCTGCTCAATCAGGCTTCAGCCCTCATTTCTACCACGGGCTCACTGCTTCTGCAAATGTGTCTGTTACTGTTGAGCCAAGCCCGCAGGCTGGCACCCCAGAGAGGCAGGGTGGGCCAGGAATCTTTGAGCTTTCTTTCTCAGGGCTCTTTCTGGCATTGCCTGCTGGTCTCGCCTCTCCTGCAGTCACTCGTGCTCTCATAGCCGTCCTCCGTCTCTGAGTGAGCCGCCCTTCTATCCCTGAGCTCCAGGCTCAGGTGTGCACACTCAAGCATGCCCACACCATGTTCCAGGTGTCCACCATCAGACACGCGTGCCCGGTGCCCACGCTCCCAAGCGCCTCTGTATCAACATGATCAAAGCCGCAGGTGACAGCCACAGAGTCTAGTGCGTAAAAAACCTGATTAATTAATTTATCCCAGTTGCCATTTCTGAGCATTTTGAGGCAGCGTTTTTACCAGCTGCCTTCTACTTTTTCTTTCCGTGTGCCGCGTAAGGGGAGACCCGTTAAATCAGGTTGCATCCCTGGCCTCCCTGGACAGCCCCTGCCTGGCCCCCGCCCCACCCCCAGCACGTTGCCTGGGCTCAGCAGGCTTCCGTGGCTGGCACGCCAGTGCAGGATTATTTTTACGGTAGCATCTGGCAGGCTTTTAAAAAATGACGGGGAGTGAGAACTTGTTGGCATGTGTCCATTTTCAGAGTTTTCTAGAATGTCCCCTATGACACAGGAAGAGCAAAGCCATCTGTCCCCATGCCCTGGACGGTCTTTGCTGTGATTAAGTCGGCAGCAGGGGTCCTGTGCTGGGGGCCCCTCTGTGCCGGGTGCCGGCTGGTGGAGTGGTTGCTGCTTTTCCTGCCTGGATCTTGAGTTAACAGCAGGATCCTCTGGGCTTCTTCCAAGAAGGCTCACGTTTCCTTGAAAATAAGAGGCAGATGGATTCTTTCTCAAGATTATGAGAAACTTAAGTAAAAGCTCTTTCCTCATGTTCAGAACAATGTCCGATGTTTGTGATTCCACCGACAATGCATTTCTTGCCTCACTGGATTCTTTGCAGCTCTGGCAGAGGTAGTTTTTAAATTTTTTTCTGTGTCAGAGATATGTTATTAAAATGTAATATTTAACAGATGCCAAAAGGATCCAGGACATGTTTTATAAGCCTCTCGCTGTTGTCTGATAAAGCAGGCCTGTGGATGGGGCCATTGTCATGGATTTGCTTATCTTGATGTGTCTTTTCTCTGTCTTCTCTTTACAAAGCTTAGTGGTTCCTCCTCCAGCCAGCTTCCTCCCCCTGCTCTCCCCTTTTTTTTCTTCCCCCTTACCTCTTGGGTATGCTTCTCTATGGTGAGTGGACTTTCCTATTTATTTTTTATTTTTTAAAATCTTTTGCGTAGAAGAACTGGGGTGTAGACCAGAGATGCGAGGAGTAAGAGGATTCACCAGAGACAGAGTGGGGAAAAGAACAGGCAGATTGACTAAAATACACTGCTGAGGGGAGCAGTGGGTGAGACAGGAGAGGTCTGCTGCGCCATGTGGGTCAGCTCTCTGCCTGGGGATCGAACTCAGGTTGTAGTGGTAACAGCTCTGAGACTCAACCCCTAGGCCACCAGCGAGGCCCACACTTTCCCACTTCTTAACTTCCTCCTGAATATTCTTTCTGTCTCCTGTACATGGCGTCCTTGTCTTCCCCAACAGCCCTTATGGGAAGTACAGCTCATTCTCCCCCGGCCCAGCACACTGAGGATGCAGGGATAGCGAAGTTTCCCCTTAATTGCAACCTCCAGACTGTACTTCTCTGTCACTACCTCTTCTTTCACTGTGCACCTTTTATTTTTTTAAGACTGTGTCATACACAAGTTTAACAAAACATGTCTGCCTCCTGTAGGCACCGCAGAAACCCTGATATCACCTGGTCATGCCCACATGGCTTTAGACACCCCCTTAAATGGCCTAGCTAGGACAAGGAGGTTGTAGGAGAAGGGGGAGGTCAGTGAGGAGTTTATGGGGAAAACACAGCAGTACAGATTAAAGTTCTGTCTTCTCCGTGGAAAAGAGGAGTTGAGGTCTCTCTGGGAGAGGCCCAGCCAGGAGAAGTTCACAGATAAATACCAAAAGCAACCTCCACCAGCCTCCAGGGCCCTGAAATTAACCTCTTGACAAAAAGATGTGCTTTGGGGTAGCAGATTTTTGCTCCCTTACAGCCCCATCTTCATAATAGTCTCAAGAAGTTCCACAACTTGGAATTTGAGTTGCTCAGTCATTGCATGGATGCGGTCTTTCGGTCCTGAGGACAAATCAGTCTAGTTGTGTCCAGCTTCTGGAGGCTTTCTTGGAGGGGGGCTCCAAGTTGAGCCTGTGTTGTTCCACACTTTGCATCCCTGCTTCTGAGTTATTCAGTGAGAGAGGAGAGCATCAAGGAAGAACTTAGAGGGGGGACACTGGTGGGAAGTTTGTCAGCACATATGTTATGGGTGATGGTTTTACGTTCTTATGACAACTTCCATCCACAGTCAGATGCTCCCAATTCTGAGTGCAGAACCATGCAAGGAATGTTCATATAGGCTTGGATGGCACTTGAGGGTACAAATAGCTTTAGGGGCCTCCTTGGTGGCCTAGGGGTTAAGTCTCAGTCCTATCACCACTGTGGCCTGAGTTCAATCCCCGGATAGGGAGCTGACCCACATAGGGCACAGTAGACCTCTCCTGTCTCACCTGCTATTCCCCACTCTCATTCCCCCACCCCCTGCACCTCTGAACTAGACTCCGGTTCTTCTAGGCCAAAAAAAAAAAATCTTTATTCCAGCTGTAAGATGCATAATTTCACCTTAAAATGTCTGGTAAATCTAGTCAAAACAGTCCTCACTTTTCCTAGCTCCATTTCAGGGAACATTCATTTCTTGCTGGAAGTCTTCCCAGGCTGGACCTTTAGAAGTCTGTGAGTGCTCTGCGGATGTATTAATAGGAGCAGAATCTGATGAGAAATATAAATTATGAAAAATGCTGCAACTTACTTGTGGTTTTGTTCCTGACCTGTATACACAGGAGGCAGAAATGCACCGCCCTCTTTCCCCGCACGGCCTTTTCCAAAACTCCTTTCTGATTGATAGGTGAGACATAGGTCCCACACTATCTCGACCTTTTAAATGATTAATAAGGTCAAGCAACCTAATAATAAGCTTGTGTGTCCTTTGCATTCTCATCAAACTTCATGCCAGCGTCCCCGCTGGGAGAAAGGCTGCCGTTTGGAGGACCTTTATTTTGTGAGCAGGCTATTTGATAATACATCTGTAAGAACCATATCTGCAAATAAATGCACAGCGCAAGCTTCTGTCTCTTTGGGCGGATGCAGTTTTCCCTGTGTCCCGCGGAGCCGAGGGTTCATGGTGCACGTAATTGTGCATGTGTTGACATTTGAGGAAACAGAACGAGGACGGTGAAAAGGCATCAGTAATGGCACCATTAGCTCGTTGTGACCGGAGGGACATCCGCCCTCAATACAGTGACGGGGGACTCTGAGCTGTTCAGGGACTGGAATCTTCCGCAGAACGTGCAAATCCTGCTCTGGAAGGGAAACACTCTGGAGGGTGCGCTCCTCCTGGTCTCTAAAACCTTCTCAATTCAGAGTCTTCTGTGACTTCTCGAGGGAACAGAACTTGTCCATTCTGCTTTTCTGCCCATGGCCGAGTGGACACCTCATTAGCTTTCTTTCCTTCTGTGAACATAAGGCTCCCCATCTGCCCTTCCAGAGCCCACAAGGCAGCTTTGCTCCCACATACCTGCCTTATGAGACCCCAAATCAAAATGAAGTAAATGGAATTATTCGAGATCCTGTTGTTTCATTTGTGGCTTATTCAGAATATCTGTGTCTGATTTGTGTTTTTATTTTGACGTCTGCTTTGGACCAGTTGGTTGTGTTTTCATTAGTATGCTGAGATGTAGGAAAAACACCTCAGAGGTTAGATCTGATGCTCACTGAGAAATCTGGCTTAGAAGCCCCTCCTTTTGACAGCCTTTTTTTTTTTTTTAAGATTTATTTTTATTTATGCATACAAGAACTGGAGTGCAGGGGGTGAGAGGATTCACCAGGAACAGAGTGGCAAGCAGAACAGGTGGATCTACTGAAATACACTGCTGAGGGGAGCAGTGGGTGAGACAGGAAAGGTCTGCTGCGCCATGTGGGTCAGCTCCCTGGCTGGGGATTGAACTCAGGCTACAGAGGTTGGGGATAACTTGGTAGTGCTGAAACTTAACCGCTTGCACCACCGAGGATACTCCTAGGGACAGCTTTTTGAGTGCTGCCTACTGTCACGTCCTGTGCATGTGGGTTTTCTTGTATTTTATATTCATTTTCTGCGAGCTCGATGGGGCAGTCTCCTTGCCTTGTTCTCGTCTCTCCCGCACCTGACACGTGGCGGGGGATCAGCAAACATCTGTTCAAAGTTTGCTCTAAATCATCGCTCGAAGCTCATTTTAAAAAGTGGTATGGTTTTCCATTTTGCTGAGGAAGACAAGACAGCGGAGTCCTTTTAAATGAGAAGAAAAGGAAAACAGTAAGCCAGCGGTCCTGGGTTCTGACGGCCACGTTCTGCCAGGCAGGTCCCGCTCTCGGACGGGAGATGGGTCACACATGGAACGAATGATAGGGAGCCGCCGCTTTTGTAGACCAGAGCCATGGACCGTTACAGGGACCAGGATGTGGAAACCAGCCAAGTGCCCACCCACAGTGTCCCGGATCAGGAAGGGAGGGTCTGTTCCACCAGTACGCCCTTCAGCCGTAGGAAAGACGAGATGCTGCCATTTACAGCTGCGCAGAAGAGTTGGAGGGAACAGGGGCGATCAGGAGGACACAAGGACAAGGGCAGATGCTGGACGTTTATATAGCGGACGGGCTGACAAAGCAAAGTAGCTATGGAGACAAATGGGTGCTGGTGAAGGAAGTGGGGCTTCTGGGGCCCAGGTAGAGGGGCAGAGAAAGGGTGGAAGGGGCACTAAGGGTGGCGGGGGGAAGGGGGATGCCAGTTTACTTTGAGAGAAAGGCATTCATGGTGCCTGAAAGAAATGAAGACAATCACAGAAGGTAACTGTGAGCACCGTGGGAGGCGAAAGGAACGAGAGGAGAAGCCGGAGGTGAGCACAGTGAGCTCCTGCTCCCGGAGTGTCCTGTGGTTCCCATGCGGAGCTGGAGAGTGAAGAAATTTACATTATTTCCCTGGGGGTCAGGCCCCCCCAACTCAGACCCAACCTCTGCGCCCCACAGGATGGCACCCCCACCTTTATCATCTCCATGGAAAGGCGGCGTCACAGGTGCGAGTTCTGGGGAGCAGGGCCTCACCTTCCGGGGGCAGGGGTGCAGCCGGCGGCTGACCCGTGCCACGGAGCAGCAAAGGGCCTGGGCCAGGGCCACCCCGCTGCTCCAGCCCAGATCCCCGACACCCGCGCCCGCAGGAGGAGGTCAGGGCCTCGCCCGCAGCAGCCGCAGCCCGCAGGCGTCTGCCCGGGTGCTGAGCCTGGAGGGGCCGTCATCCAGCTCGGGACGCTCTGGTCGGAGGACAGTCAGACACTGGACACACGTGGGGGGTGGCACTGCAGTGGCCAGCAGGGGAATGGTCACTGGAATTCCTCGATGAGAGATCACTTGTGAAAGCATGTTGGGAAAAGTTGAAGTCAACGAACTCTTCAAATTAAAAATGAGTGGTTTGCAGTTACTTGGGGTGTTGTGTTTTCCCTCAGCCTCCACTGCACCCCAGAGGCCAGAGGGCTTTCTAGAGATCAAAGGCTCTGAGCTCACCCCATCAGCTCTCCAAGCTTTCAAAATACTCTGTCTCTGGATAGTTTTGTTCTTTCCTTCAACTATTAACTGTCTGATGCTGCCATATTCCCACCTTTCAGGTGCTATTTCTATAACGGGGTGGGGGGGCCCAGGAAAAGGGGAAGTTCCAGGTTCCCTGCCCTACCCAAGGGAGGATGGAGCTGAGCAGGGAGGAAGAGAAGCTGGAGAGGAGACTGGGGAAGGAAGGAAAGAGGTTGGGGAGCCAGAAGGAGACCTGGGGGAGGCATGTGGAGCAGAGACATGTGAAGAAGCTGCACTGGCTTTTTGGTCCTGGACTGGTTGAAATAGACATGGGTGAGAGACGGGGGGTGGGGGGGTGTTAGAGGGTAACAATGGCAGCTTTCATCTTGATTTTGGTTTTGCTCCTTCTGTCCCAGGCATGCTGGGCCCCTTCTACCTCTTTCCTGTGGGTCCCCACCAGGGGGTGCCAGGGGGTGGCAGGCTTTTGGGCCTCAGTGGTCCTGCTTTGGGCCAACACTGTTTGGCTGGACGTTTACCCACGAGGGGATGGGTAACTTTGGGTGCTTGATTTGGAAACACTGTTCTGTATGGTATCATATATAATCTATTTTCTTTCCTGTCTCTGTTGCACACTAATTGCATTAAAGTTCATTTCCATTAAAGGTCTTACACACAAGACTATGTTTTGTCTTGATGCAGCGGATGCATCACCTGCAGCGGGCAGGTTTGGGGGCACTGGGGTGCCCCCCTCACCCTGCCCGTTAACATTTCCATGTTTTATGGACCGTACAAAGCTTCGAGTCTGGTCCTTTTCAGAGCTTCGTGTGTTCCCTGCAGCGGGCCTGCGTCTGCAGATCCTGGTCTGGGCCGGACACCTGTCTCCACCGGCCCAGACCCTCCCCTGCTTTGTGTTTCTTCACGACAGTTGTCATCTGCTGAGCACACTTGCTGTTTGCCCTCTGTCTCCTCCTATCTCATTTCCAGAACACCTAGTCTGAAGTGCCTGTATAATCTTTTTTAAAAAGCATCTCACACTGAGACATACACCCCATGTACAGAAGACCTCAGACGGAACATAAAGCCCCTTGCGTGTGCCTTCACCCCAGTGGAGGAAGAGGGTATTTCCATCACCCCAGGATCTCCCTCTGGACCCTTTGTTCATTGCAACTCCCCTCACCCTGGTAGTCCGTAATTTTCTCATAATTCTTTTCTTTTTCTTTACATTTTTGTGATTGGAGGAACATCATATCCTGGTCTGTTTCAGGTGTGAATCTTTTTTTTTTTTTTTTTAAAGATTTATTTATCTATGCACAAAAAAGCTGGGGTATAGGCCAGGGATGCTGGGGTTGGGGGCAGGGGTGAGAGGACTCACCAGAGACAGAGTGGGGAGCAGAACAGGCAGATCTACTGAAATACACTGCTGAGGGGAGCAGCGGGTAAGGCAGGAGAGGTCTGCTGCGCCATGTGGGAAGCTCCCTGGCTGGGGATCAAACTTGTGCTACAGTGGCTGCGGACAGCTTCATAGTGCTGACACTTAACCTGTTGTGCCACCAGGGAGGCCCTGGGGTGTGAATCATTGAGAATTAACAGGTGTATCGGCTACAGCCAGCTCCTTGCTAACAGTCCACCCTTGCCTTTTACTGTGCTGTTATACCTCTACCGCACCGATTTACTTTTCCCCTGTTTTAAGCTTTACTTGAGTAGAGTCATACTGTACATCTCCTGCCAGCCTCACTCGTCTGGTTAAACACTTGGTCATGAGATTGTCTGGGTTGTGGGAGGACTCGGCCTCGGTCTGTTCCTCTCCCTTTGTTATGCGTTTTGGGGGTTTTTGTTCTCCAGGCTGCTGCCTTGAATGTGTCTCCCAGCACAGGTGTGCCTGGGTGTTTATGAGTGGGGTGTCTGGGTGGAGGACGTTCCTGCACCACCCCCCTGCACTGCCTGTACACCCCTGGCAGCACCCAGGGCACTCTCGCCGTGGTTGGGTGCTGTCAGATATAAATCTTGCTGGTCAGGTGGATGGATCGTGGCAGCCCCTGGTAGCTCTGACTTGCAATTCCCCAGTTACAGGAAGACTGAGCAGCTTTCCTGTTTTCTGTTTTATGAAATGCCTGTTTCAGCCTCTAGCCATTTGAAATACCGTGTTATTTGTCTTTTAGAAGATTTTCTTTATGTATATTATTCAGGGTCCTAGTCCTTTATCATTCGCATGTGTTAGAGATGTCTCCTACCACAGCGGCTTGTCTTGTGCTAAAATTACCAATTTTAATATAATTAATGTAGTGGATCCATTTTTTCCCCCTTGTTGTTCCTGAAGCTTTGTGTCTTCTTTCAGAAATTCTTCCCCACCCTGCGGTCTCATAGGCAATTCTCATCTTCCCCAGTCAGTCCTCTAATCTTGCATCGTCGTAAGTCTGAATAAACTGATGCTCTTTGGATCCACGTGGCTGAGCCGTGCATGTGTGCTTGCGTTCACGACGTTTCTTCCAAGGGACAGACTGTCAGAGCCCAATTGAAATGAACATACAAAGGAATAAATATATAGTAGGTGAGAATTCCAAAGATGATGATTTAAAGCAGTCCAAGACACCATCTCAGGTATGAGCAGCACTTTTTGGCTTCCTCTGGGCCAAACAAAGAGTCATCAGGAGGTGTTACCTAGTGGAAGGGGGCCACTCGCTCAGTAATTGCTTGCATTCATCAAGGCAGATTAATTGCCATATTTTCATAACAATGTCAAAAATCTATTATCACTGAAACCTTTTTTTAAAAATATGGGTTCAGTTTTTTTTTTGATTTGAACTTTGTAAAGTATAATTTTTAATTCTTTATCATTTTTTTCTTTTATTGTTGTAGTCCCCCTAGTTCTCCCTCCACTATATCAACCATCACCATAACCCCTGTGTTCTTCCCTTCCCTGTTTGACCTCCCCCTCCTGTCCCCTCCCTTGCTGGATGCCTCAGGTCTATGGTCACCTTGCAAGTTTTGATTTTTTTCTTGACCTTTTGTTTCTCTATATATTATCACTGAAACCTCTATATAGCAAGTTCAGTTCTTGTCTTCATAAAGACTGAGGTTTGGATCTTAATGCAAATGACTAAGAATCATATTCCCTCACCTCTCTGATGCCTGCACCCCACTCCCCATAAGACAGGATGTTGCCTCATCAGCCAGCTGAGAACCCAGAGTCCTCTTGTTTCAAACGCCGGCCACCCAGTCCTTTAATGGAGAGCACCAGGGCACTGCTTGGATGGGGACAGGTGCCCTTTCTCTTCTCCAGGAAGAGCTGACGGGCTGTTGATGGTTGAGTCATACAGAGGCACGTCTTCACCCTGCTGGCTCTGAGAAATGCATCAAACGCATCGACAGGCGATTGCATTGAGGCTTGGATGTCATGGCGTGTGAGCATACAGACTGGACGGCCTGCTACCCCTTGTGTTCTGGAGTAGCTTGCTGGGTTGTGCACATGCCTCACCACTGCCCGAAAGTCTCGGCTGTACAGAGACACAGAGGACACCTGGGCTCTCTTGAAGCTACGTTGTTCTTGTCAGTGTTTTCATGGCACCGAAGTGCATACGCTACCTCTGCATGGTTTAGCACTCTGTGGCGGGCATGTCTGGTCTTTGCTGCTGCTGAGGGACTGAGTAGGAGCGGATTGGGGAGTAAAGGAGCCCAAATGCTCAGTATGTCCATGCGGGGCCCACAGCGGCACAGCTCTGGAGCCAGGAGGAAGGGCGTCTTCTCGACACAAGTTAATGATCATGGATGTGACCCAAAATGGTAGTGGAAGAGGCCAGGGAGGGGTGCACAGAAACGGGGGAAGGGCTCACCAGGGCACACCTGGTGCCTGTCTTGTAAGTTCCATTTCTTCTTTTGACTGTGATTTATTGAGTCCTATTAAATCACCAGGTGACCTGTTAGCCTGGTGGTCACACAGGAGGTCCTGAAAATCTCTTAAGTAGTGCCTGGTCTGAGAGGAGAGATGGAAGCGGGAGACGCTCACGTAGTTGTATTATCACGATACAGTTGGTATGAAGCAAAGAAAGCAGTTTTTGAGCTGAATCTTCGAGGACCAAGCCAATGGAGTTTGATGATCAGTTAGATGTGAAGGATTAGGGCAGGAGTTATGTGTTGGTTTAAAGACTGGAGTGAATATTATTTTCGTAAACGTGCAGAGTTTGGGGGGAGAAAGACTTGGGACAAAATGCTAGCAGACAGCCGGTTTCGGCGTATTTACACATCATCCTATTCATCCTGTTCATTCGTAGCCACACGCCTCCGTGTGTGTACATGACTCACAAGTGTCCCTGGCGTCCCATCTGAGCTGTCAGCTTTGGTCTTCGAGACCAGGACCCTACTTTTCTTGTGGGCTTTTCTGGAGAGAGCCCTTTCCCAAGTTCCCTTCTTCTGTCAGGGATGTTGCTTGTCCACACTGTTCCACCGTCCCCCTACCCTGGTCAGGAGGTGCCCGGAAAACATACTCACAGGGATGCTTGAGACTTGTTTATCCTTGGGTGGGGCTCTTAGAATATTAAGTAGCCCTGAGCACAGGTTTCCAGTTGCTGAGGGGGAAGTCACCCTCACAGCTGGGGTCTGGGATCCAGTAAGAGGCATTTCAGGCTGATTGGTGAAGACTCCGCAGGTGTGCTGAGGTAGTCACTCTTGTCCCACTGGACACTTTGTGACATTTTCCCTGCGGTGGTATTCGCCTGATGCTGTGCGCTGGTGTCCTGTGAGTCCACCTTGCTGGGACAGAGCCCGGGCGTGACCGGGCTTGCCCTCGGTTGCGTTAGCAACTGCACATCTGGCATGTTTGAGGCACTGTGTGAGGTGCTGGGGAGCCAGTGGCCCTTCGGGAAGCAGAGGAGCGGGAAGAGGAAGCCAGAGAAGTACAGAAAGGGCGGGGTGGGGGTGATGCCAAGGAGTAAGGGGGAGGGAGAGACCAGGAACTGGCCATTGGGAGCCAAGGGGTGCACCCACACAGGCACCAGTGGGAACCCCGCACGGGCACCACTGCCCGTGGCAGATCAACTCCGGGAAGTGGCTGGGTCAAGGAGTTCTCAGGAAGCAGAGCTGAGAATTCTGAAGCCCTCTGCTCTCATCTCACTGGGTGGTGGGTTTTGTTTTCTTGGAGACCATTTTGGATAGTTGACTAACGATCAAACAGCCAAACCTGCCAGTTCTGTGCTCTTTAGGGCTGAAGGAGTCGTGATGTCGTTCAAGTTCACTGTCTACCTTACTGCTCGCCCTGCTTCTCGGGTTTTTTTTTTTAACCTCTACTTCAAGGCTGTTCTCTTTAGCACCAACGTGGTCATCACTTTTCAAAAGCTTTTCTAATTTTCTGGAAACCTGAATAGCACACAGTGACTTAGGGCACAGTAAGTTCTGGGGGTGACAGTGAAGGGCCTGCCATGAACTTGGAAATGAGGAATAAAATCAGCCATTAAAGGACCGAGTAAAGAAGGAAAATCTCACCGAGTCAGCAAGCTTTGCTATAATCTTAAGAAAGATAACTGTTGTCTACACGCAGGCTGCAGGGGTCCCTGCTAGGGTGGTGTAAAAACGGGTGCAGGGACCAAGAGAAGTGTTTGGCTTTGTCCATCCCAGGGCTGAGGGGCCCCTGAGTTGGCCCTGCCCTAGGCAGGTCTGTGCTATGGAGACCGATACCCGGGTCTCTGGGCTGACTCTGATATGTCGATTCTCATTCCCTGTCCCATCCCCTGCCTTCCCCTTCCTCTTTCCCTCTTCCATTGCCTCCCACCCTCCACGCCCCTCCCCCCAGGCGCCTGGAGGGCTTGCCTTTAGGGGAGAATGTGATTTTCCTGATGTCTTTATCTGCCCTCTGGCAGTCATGTAATTTTCATTGTAAAGTAAATGTCTGTTCTGATTTGGGCGTCTGTCTCCTGTGGGTTGGAGTCACACACAAGCCGGGAAGAGTCCCACTGAGTCTGGAAGGGACGGCGTTTCTCAGTCTGTGCCTCAGGCCCCCAATTGCATGCGGCCACCAAGCTCCGCTCTTGGGTGAGGCGTGTGGTGGGCGCTTGCCTGGAGACATCGTTTCTGTTAGGCTCAACCGCCCCTCCCCAACAATAAGGGCGCTGTGAAGAATCTCAGCGAAGATGTGTGACCTTGGAAAGAACCTCATGACCCCACTACCTAGAGGGGCCGCCGCAGCCCAAATGCACCTGCAAGGCCACCAGCTCCAAATGGAGCTGCCACCACCCTTGGAATTCTTTCACCCCGTATAAAAACCCGTCCCCCTATTTGCGGGGTGCGACTCCACAGACCCCTGCCAGGGCTCTGTGAACCTCGCCCGGGAGTTGCTAATAAAGGACTCTTTATCTTACATTCCCCTCTGCTTCGTTGCCTCTTCTATCACTCGACCTTACAGTTTCCATCTTGTAAGGCTTTCCATTGGGAACTTTTACAGATCACTGTTATTTTTCTAAACGTGATCGAAGATCATCTGGTAAGACAATTCTGTGAAATCTGATTTGGAAGCTTGTGAGCCTTCCTGTATCACGTTATCTGTGCACCACGGGGACGGGGACGCGCCTTGATGGTCTGTGCTGAGTAAGGGACCCTCAGGTTCCTGGATGAGAATTAATTACGATCTTGGGTAACACTGAAATTGGTACACATTTTCTCTGAGTGATGGGCTGGCCTCCTGGAGTGATCATTGCCAGCACTCTACCTTCTTGTGTGTTGTAAATAACCTAACAATTGAGGGCACTTTACGATAAGTTACCTAAGTCACACAGAGCCAATCTACCTTGTGTATGTTTCTTCTATATGTATCATAGGAGAAAAGAATTTCCTCGGAAGTGTAGTAACCCCCGCAGTTTCATGCTGTTAAGTTTGTCTACTTGATCTGAAACGTGGAACAGTAATACTGGAAAGAGAAGACTAGCATCAGAGTTTAAAAAGATGCAAGCTAAGAATTAAAGCAAAACATTAACATGACCTGGGGGATTCTGGTCACATTGAAGTCGGTTTTGGAGATGTTGTGTTTGGAGAGTGGGGTCCTTGGGTTCACTCTGGAAAAAATGTCACCAGAGCTCCCCTTTCAGTGGCACTGGCGAATTTCCCAGGTGAGTTTCTCCACAACACGGAGGTATTAGTTGTATTCAAAAGTGCAGGTTTATTATAAGAGGGAGGGGAGAGTAAAGGATGCTTGCACAGACACAAGCGGGCAGAGAGGGCTGCCCCGAAAGGGACAGGTTTGCTAAGAGAGAGGCCTGCGTGGGCACAGGCGGGGAGCCTTGGGAGGAAGCCACCTCTGCTGTTAATTGCAAAGGGAGATCAGGGGGCCACCTTGTTACAGAATGTCGCCCCTGAAGGTCTACATGGCCGGCTGCAGGGGTCATGGGCAGGTCCTTGGCAGTAGGAGTGGGTGGCGCTGATATCCCAGTAGAGCAGAAGCACCCTGTGTCTTCTGGAGCAGGTCAGACGTGCAGGCTGTGGCCCAGGGATGGACACCTGAGGAGGTATAGAAGACAGACGAGATGTGTGCAAATTTGCTGATTATTCTGTCTGCACAATTTCCCTGTCATTTTCATTCCAGCCTTTCTTTGTAGTCCTAAACTGTGCACTGCTTCTCAGAAATTCTGGTAAATCTTTGTATTTCAGCAATATGCCAAAAGAAAAAAAAAAAAAGGCACCACTGGCTGTGTCTTCTGTCTAGGAGTCTAAGCAGATGGCAGTGACATTGTTGGAAAGATTATGGCAGATGTAGTTGCTGAAAGAGGTGAGTGTTCCTTGATGGAAGGAATACTGAGATTATGAGACCAAAACTTTCTGCCCAAAGCATGTTCCGAGTCAGAAGTTCAGGCCCAGCCCCTTGCCTGCCCAGCCCCTCCCTCATGGTGCAGCTGCCAATCATAGGCTGAAGCATGGGAGGGGAGCCACACCTGCCTCTTTCCCTGGCAGTCTTCTGAGAGTTCTGGAAACTTCCCTACAGGCCCGTCTGCTCAGCAGGCATAGCTCAGTAATCACTACAGTGTGATTACCCGAGCATGGCACCACTTTGCCAACCTCAATTGCGTGATTCATTCTTATTAACCTGGAGACATGCACTGCCAGCTTCATGGCACTTACTGTAAGACACAACGAGGTGGAGGTCCGCTCCCAGACATCCCCACATAGCTGTGTCATGTTGTCTCCCCTTGGGTGCCTCCTCTGAGCCACCTCTGCCAGTTTTCGAGACACGGGGAGGAAGGACCAGAAGTGCCAGGAATGCGGGCAGAGGCACAGAAGGAAGAGGGGCAGAGAGGGGAGCAGCTGAGTCTGGGGGAGAAACCCCATGCAGATTTGGGTCCGGGGCACCCTGCCTCCAGTTTGCCCTTCCCTGTGGCCGTGGTAGAAGATGGCAAGGCAGTCCCCGAGACTACAGGCCCTCAGTTCCAGCAGTTGACAGGGGGCAATGTTAAATCCCAGCTACAGCTGCAAGGGAGAGAAGCAGTGACCCACCTGGGGCCAGGTGTTTGCAGCTGTCTTTTCGGCAAAACCAGATCTGTGTGTCTGATCCTGGCTGCTGGGGCCAGCATGATGAGTTCTACTGCTGAAGGAGTTATTTCTGTAGGCAGATGTCATATCCTCTTGTTTACTTTTTTCTTTTGAAGAAATCAAACCTACTTAGTACAGTGCTGACATAGTCCAGATTAGCTTTCTTTTCTGACACCTGGGTCTGAGAGAGGAGTGTTCTGTTACATTCTGGAAGCTTCAGGAGTAAAACTGCTCTTATTAAGTGAATTTAAATGCCCACAAGAGGAAATTAAAAACCTTTCATCAGCCCAGACATGTATCAGATCCAGACGGGGTCCGACTTAGCCAACCCGAGACAAGCGGACAGGCTTCTCCAGGCTCGGCCTGGACCTGGTCTTAATCATTGACACCTTTTCCAGGCTTCCCAACTGTTCTCCTTGTACCTCTTTTTCCCCCAAGTTCCCCAAATGCTTTGCATCTCCCCACTCTAAGTGGGGGTGCTGCTTCAGTCCTTGACCTCTGCTGTTCTCTTTCACTCGTTCACACGAGTTTCACAGCTTCTCCCTGCTTCTTGTTTCTTGCCCTGAGGTCCCACTTCTTTGTATTGAAATCAGGCGACACAGCTCAACAATATGTCCCACCTCAGCCAACTGATCACCCCTGATCTGAGAGGTCCAGGAAACCCCTCAACTGCCTGGACTGAGCACGTGAGTTTGTCTTGGCCGCCTTCTCCTTCACTGAGTCCAGGTCCAGGTGCGTCTTCCTGTGTGTTGACACTGGGGTGACTCTCTACCCCCATTCCTGTTGGCATGACCACACACCAGAGCCTCCCGGGAATATCCTCCCGGGAATATCCTAGAATATCCTCCCAAGAGGGTTTTCTCCTGGCTTTCCTTTCATTTTGATTCTTTTCAAGCTCAAAGCTAGGAATCACACGAGAATTACCTGGAGGATATTTTCAAAATACACCCCCTCCGAGCTCCATTGCAGTCAGAACCTTTGGAGTGGTCTGAACATCTTGAAAAATAAACGCAATGTCTTCTTGGAATGGCTCCTGGGTGATTCTGCCATGCGCCCTGGGTTATGGACCACTGCCCTGCTCTTCGCCCACTCCGTCTTGCTACCGTTGGGTCACCTCTTCCACACCTGTGAAGCCCTCCTCCTTGCCGGGTGCTCCTCGGGCCTTCAGATGAAGGTCCAGCTTGCTGGGCTGCTCAGCACTCACTGTCCATCTGCATGACCCTGGGCTCGGGGCAGCCAGCCCGTCCTTCCTGCTCACTCTGACCCTATCCTGGTGTCACTAGTGACGTTCTTCCTTGACTTACCTCAAGGACACCTTCTCCCTAGCGGACAGAACTCCTGCCCTCTCCCCACCCACATTCCCTGTATTGGGTGATCACGTGATGGCCCGTCCGTGCTGTCACGCTTGCTGTGCACTTTCTATCTCGGGACATTTCCGATGGCTCCGGAGTGGGGCGTCTTGGCGTCCTGTGCATGGTCCCGCGCAGCCTGGGGCGTGTCAGGTTTTCCTCACTCAAGCACTCCCCCCACCCATCTCTGCAGCCGGGCATCTGTGGAGTCCACTTTGTTGCTCATCTTCCTCGAAATGCGATTTAAAAAAATGAGCTGTGGTTTTCTCAAAATCCAGTATCTTCTCTCCCATTAATCAGCATATTTAAAAATCTCTTTAATCTACCGTGCACACAGGTCCCAAGAAGCAAATGTGGATTCCATCCCCAGCTGCACCCTGTCAGCCACTTGCAGTCCTGTCGCCTGATTTCAAAGGCACAGCGATCATTTACACTGTTATTACCCAGGGGCATTGCCAACTGTTACTGAGACGCGTCCATCCCTGGAGTTGCCATCTGCGAACACTAGCACCATAAGGCAGAACCGTGAGACTGAATCTAATTGATATGCAAAGGAGAAATTCTGCTGTCCAGCCTGCAAGCATTTTCAGCTTGATTTTTTTTATCCTAGTATTTTGCTCAAGAACTCGTTGCGTTTCTCCATAGAGATAACAACTCTACGTGAAAGTATTTTCTTTAATGCAGATTTATTGCAAAAATTCAAGTCCTGCAGAGAAAGGAGAGGCCTTATAAATGCAAGGAGAATGCCACAGCAGCCATGCCTTTCCTTCGTGCACTTGGCTGTCCTCCGAAAAGAAAGAAAAAAATGCTTAATTTTAATATTTCAGTTGCGTTACAGTTAGCCACGGGGAGCAGCACTTGTTCAGGCAGTAAGATATGCTCACTTATCTAAGTGGGTTTTGTAACAGAAACTTAAAATCCGTGGACACTTTCTCCCCTTCACTGTTACCTGCTCCCCGGGGAGGACCCGTCAGTTGCCTGTCTGGCCATCCCGTCCACTTGGAGTCATCTCTGACTCTGCAGGCCAGCTCGTACCCCGAAAAGATGCTCCAGGGTGATTTACACTTCTGTGTGGACAAAGATCATCTTTAAAATGAGTGAGGTCTTGAGACAGCCCCTGTCTGTGCCAGGGTGAGCTGCCCTCCTGCGCTTCCCTGCGGGCTGGGAGCCAAGCAGCACCCCTGCCTCTCCGTGATGCTTGTGAGGAGGTCCAGCTGGACCCCGCCTTCCTGCCATGGGACTGCATTCGGGACCCCAGCTTCTCTGGGGTCTGATGCAGTGGGGAGTCCCCCTGCCCGCAAGGGACCTGAGTGCCTGCCAGGGAGCCCTCAGCAGGCTCAGTCCCAGTAACGCCCCAACAGACACTGGGATGGGGGGATCCTAACGGGCCCTAGAGGCAGCTTGGTTGGGCTCCGTTTCCCAACTATCACCCGATCACAGCATTTGGGCAATTATTTGAAAACCCCCATCACTTCCCCCCAAATTTCTCTATTTTTGGTACTCTGACCTCCAGAGATTTGCTGTTCTTTTCTTTCTTTTTTTTTTTTTAAGATTTATTTATTTATACATACAAGCTGGGGTGTAGGCCAGAGTTGTGGGAGGAGGTCTGAGAGGATTCACAGACAGAGCGGGGAGCAGAACAGTGCTGCTGAGGGGAGCAGTGGGTGAGACAGGAGAGGTCTGCTGCGCCATGTGGGGAGCTCCCTGGCTGGGGATCCAACTCATGCTGCAGTCGCTCTGGATAGCTTCAGAGTGCTGAGACTTAACCCGTTGCGCCACCAGGGAGGCTGTTCTTTCCTAAAGAGCAGCAAACCAGCTGTGGGTTGATCTTGGACGTAGTTTGCATGACTCCTGTGTCTTGGTGTCACTCACCATTGGGGGTGGAGGGCATGACAGTTGACTCCCCAGGGGTTCCCTGCCCCCGCTTTTTTTTCATCAGCCAGAGCTTAGTGAGTTTCACCTCGGAAACCTAATTTTCACCTTTTCCCCATGTTTTTATTTGCAGTGAGATAATAAAGAGTGGATTTGGAGTCTGTCTGCCCTGGGGAAGTTAACTCCTATGGGTCATTCTCCACATCTGTAAAAGGGGGTGATGATCTTTTGGAGGGCTGGTTGTTTTGAGACCAGATAGAATCACATATGGGGCAGGTGACAGCTGCTTAATAAACGTTAGCTGTTACTGTTACTCAAGGGAAAGTAAACAAGCTAAGTGTCGCCGTCCTAGAATTTTTGTCTATAGCCAGAATCCCCTTTTGGGATTTCTATACCTGTCCATCTACCTCCTCATCTTCTCTTAAATGTACTCTTTTGTACCCTTTTGTACTCATTGATGACATAAAAAAGAAACTTGAGGACTCCCTTGGTGGTTGCTGTTGCAAAGGTGTGACTTTCTGGGTTAGGGCACACGTGGGTGCCCCTCCCCCTTTAGTAGTATTTGAGGGGCACAGCCTCTAGGTGAGCATCGAGACGCTGGTTGGTAAGTTGGGGCTGTGCTTGCTCACCTGACCCCTTAGTGCCTGGAGGTCACTAGGCTGAACTCCCCAATCCTGCACCGTTGGAACCTGAAAGGCATAGACTGGTGCAAACACAGCCATTGCCACAGAGTCTCATTTTAGCTCATCTTATTCCTGGGGCGCCGTCCTGTGAGCTGAGGGCTGGGCAGGGCAGAGTTGGGTGGCCGGGAGGCTCCCCACTTTCAAGCTGCATGACCCTAGGGCTTGGTTTCCAGATGAGAAAGGAAAATGAGTCAGATGAGACAAATAATAACTTGTCATGAATGATGCCATGTGGGAAGAACCCCTGTATACAGCGAGCTCTCGGCTGCTCTCAGCCTCGTCGTCTTCACTCTCTGAGGGCAGCGGGCCTATCCCCTGGCCCCGTGTTTAGGGAGGTCTGCCCGAGAACAGCCTCTGCGAGTCCGGCCCGAGGCTGTGCCCCTCACGCTGCAGACCCTGGCACAGCCGCTCCTGCTTCTGTTGTCCCCTCTATCACCCCTGGCCTACTGCCTCCAAAGGCAGGACCATGGTCTTTAGTTTTCCTTTCCGAGGGCCTTGCACAAAGCCTGATGAAAAATGCTTAAGAGACGTTTGTTGAGTGAATGAAAGAACAGAACTGGTCACCTGCATGGAGTTGCATACCTTCAGGCAGTGTGGTCTGTCAGCTTCCTAGCACACACACCAGCTGGTGGGCTATGAATGTTGGGGGAGCATGGGGGGACATTTAGGGGAGAGAAGCCCCTAGTCAGGCATATGACAGCAAAGAGGCTCTGAGCGCAGGGCAGCTGTGGGGGGGCGGGGGGACGGGGGCTGTGAAGCCTGGTGACCTCGGGCTATTTAGCGTCTGCTCAGCAACGCTGAGTGTCCTGGTCGCCACTCATGTGGCTGTGACTTCAGGTTCAGTAACCAAAGTGCTGCTGTGCCCCACCCTCCCCTGGGCCTGGCAAGTAGTGCTTTTGAGCTTCAGCTCACCAGCAGTTATGGTTCTGGAAAGCTCTTGCTACCAAGACCCAGTTGTGGGTGAGCTGTGGCCATTGCTGGACACACATGTCCTTGGCCAGAGAGACCAGTTGACTGGCCCCATGGCGGGCATCTGGATGAACCCACCTGTCTGCCTGGTGCCTTGATGGGGAGGAAAGAGCCATTTGTTTCTCCCTGTGGTTTGGGGTTCTCCTTCGGGAGGAGTCCCAGGATGCCCTGCTTGGACGCAGCTTCCTGTGGGATGGACTGGTTGCCTCAGAGCCTCAGATGTGTCACCCACAAAACGGGACACCCAAGGGGCTTAGTGTGGCACGAGCCTCGCGGGTGTCACCCCTTCCACCGCCATGTCCAGCTACTGCAGTCACCCTTCTGGGTTCTCGCTGTCCCGGAACTAGCCTCCCTAGTGGCAGGCTCAGCTGTCTTTAACGAGGTACAGTATACTCTAGAAAACTTTCCCTGAGTGTGATGAAAAGTTACCATGCAGAGCAGTTATGTTCATTTATTTTGAAAATGGAAGTGACTCATTTAAAAACAAAAAGCAAAAACAAAAAAAACTTGGGCTTCCGTACATATTTTGAAAAATCAGGAATTATGGGACTCTCACTCTCAAATCTGGATAATAAGAGCTAGATGACTGAATTTAGCCTTAAACCTTATTATCTAGCATGCCATTTGAATCATCTTGACATACAGTGGTGTCACGTGAAATGCTGTTGTGTCCCAGATCCATCCGTTCATTCATACTACAGTTTAGGGCTAATCTCGTCCAAGAATCTGGGGCAGGGCCTCCCTGCTGGTGTAGCGGGTAAGCGCTGCGCTGTGAGCTGTCGGCAGAGGCGACGTGAGTTCGACGCCCGGCCAGGGAGATTCCCACATGGCACAGCAGACCTTTCCTGCCTCGCCCGCTGCTCCCCTCAGCAGTGTATTTCCGTCCATCTGCCTGTTCTGCTCCCCACTCTGTCTCTGGTGAACCCTCGCCCCACACCTCTGGCCTGTACCCCAGCTTGTATGCATAAATAAATAAATAAATAAATAAATCTTAAAAAAAAAAAGAATCTGGGGCAGGTAGACATCCCTGTTTGTTAATGGTGAAATGTATTTTTGTGTAGCTTTTAGGTATCCTGCATGTGCGTGCACACACACGAATGATCTTTATTTTTTTTCCCTTTATATCACTAAAAGAAGTGAAGCTCATATTATAGTTGTGGTTAAACATTGTCCAAATGTGTCTTATTTGCAGTAAGGCTGACATAACCTTATAAAAATGTAACCTTATTTATTTATGGTAGGAGAACTGGGGTGCAGGTCAGAGGTGTGGGGGCCGGGGTGTGAGAGGATTCGCCAGAGACAGAGTGGGGAGCAGAACAGACTCCATTGAGCAATACTGCTGAGGGGAGCAGTGGGCGAGACAGGAGAGGTCTGCTGCACCCTATGCGGGTCAGCTCCCTGGCCGGGGATTGAACTAAGGTTCAGTGGCTGGCGATAGCTTGATAGTGCTGAGATTTAACCCCTAGGCTACCAGGGAGGCCTGCAACCTTCATTACTTAAAAGAACAATCCTTTTACTGGGTAGGTTGGCTCTGTGACTCAGAAACTTCCAGACTTGTTGGTCTGGAAGCTGTCGTGATATAGTAACCCCCAGTAATGCCCACAATCTGCTCAGATCCAGGAAGGAAAATGACTTGAATGATGCCATTTCTTGAAACTCCCCTCAATCCCATCTTTCACGTGACTCCCTAAGCCCCACCTTGTGGGGAAGGTTTGCATCCAACCACCCCTTTTCCACATCATGACTGATCATAGTGCTGAGTAGATGCTTCCACGCCGAGGGCTGCGGAGCCGCATAGCAAAGGGCACGAAAGGAGCATCAGTGGATCAATACCCTCCGAGGAGACGGGCTCCATTAACTGCTGTCAAGAGGGCCAGTCAGTTTCCTCAGTGCTGACATCACCATGTCTTTGCTTCTTTGTCTTATAGAATCATCTTTGCTTACTATAACACTGGTCAACAAATTTTTACAAAAGTCATGTTACTGAAATAAAATGGGTCATTTCCAATCAATTTGTATGTGCTCAACACAAATATGACAGTCAAATTCTAATTTTGGCTCTAGCTTTTTTTTTGTAATTTGCAATAAATTGATGTTTACATCGCGAAATGCATACCAACAGTAATAGGCCTCTGGTTAATACCTGTAAAAAATCAAGTCATAGACTACTTCTTAGATTTCTTCGCTTGTCTCTTGTACGGCTGTTCAGGAATAGAATAGATGGAAGACGGTTTCCATTGTGCCAAAGCACAGCCTTAAGACTCAGTTTCGAAGAGTCTAGAAATAGTCTCCATTCTTGTGGGTCATGAGTGATTTCTAAGGCATTCATGAGGCCCTCAATATCGGAACAGAATACCAGAGTACTTTCCTCTTGCGTCTGGAGCAACACCACACTGATGACATGGGAGTGGTGGGACAGGCTATGGGATGCAGGATGCTGCTCAATGAGCGAGATCCTGGTCCTTTTATTGATAAAATAATCACATCACCAGTTGTAGGGGAGAAGAAGATAAAGAGAAAAAGGGGAAGAGCGAGAAAGGTGTATCCTGTTGTCTATAGCATTAGGGCATATGGGTCTGCTCTCCAGGCATTTCTTTTCTGCTTGATGACTCAGTATTATAATTGAGGTCAAGCCTTAGATTTCCCAGCCAAGGTTTCAATCTTATCAAATCAGGCGTTCCATTGATCAGCTTCTGGGGTCCTTTGTCATACATCAGTCCTCAGTTCCTCGGGCGTTCCCGGTCATACTTCGTGATGCATGAGTCAGGAGTAAGTTTATGCATCCGTCCTCAGCCCCCGGGCGTTCCCGGTCATACCTCTTGATGCATACCTTCCCAAAGTGATCTGCTGTAGAGTTGGGCTCCTATAGCTGATTGACTGGGCAGTTCTGACCTTGGGTAGGAATGCAGAGTTACAGATAACTAAATGGTGGCCGGTTAAGCCGTTTAGGAATAGCAGACCCACATTTTCCTTTCTGAAGGAATGCTCCAACTGCTGGTGGCGCTTTCAGTATAAATTGTGATATCATTTTCTAGAAGATTCCATCGTCGGAGTCTTGATCCTAGCAATTCTGCCTTGTTCTTGGATAAATCCAAATCATGAACCAGGTCATTTTGTTCTTCCTGTGTTAGTCTGTGTGGGGTTGATGATGCACCACAGTGAAAATCTGGATTACTGCATGCTGATGGAACAGGAGAACAGGTCAACTCACCCTTGTCCTCAACAGATGACTCAAGAGAATATTCTGCTGGAGGTTCTGGAATAGGAAGTCCCTCACCATGTGGCACTGGTCTCAATGCAGACTGAATGTTTGGGTAGACTATTCTCGACTTCTTTTGCTTCATTATTCCACTGGAAAGAGGAGGAACCAAGCAGAAGTAACAGTCTTTTATGTGGCTGCTTGGCTCTCTCCACACCATGGGCACTGCAAACGGCATTGATGGTTTTTTGCCATTTCACCACTGTGAAAGCTGTACATGTAGCACAGCATATATGTGGGGCCCAAGGCTTGTCTTGGTCACCAATCTTGCATTCGAAGTAAAGATGATAAGCCTTCTTCACTTGAAAAGTGATACTTTTCTTCTGGTTGGCAAATGTCACTTCCCCACAAATAGAGCAGAAATTGTCCATGCTGTTAACACACTTTCGAGGTATTATGGTTCTGTATTGTGCTTAAATGGATAAAATAATAACGGTTCTATGGGACAGTAGCTTAAACTGTCTTGCACAAAGTCTGAAATATTTTCAATGCTCAACCTTTCCGACAGGGCTTTATCTAGTGCACTGCTGACGTCAGCTTACTTCAGCAGCTGCCTGGCAGTAGTATTGCATTGCATCAGAAAATGATGCCATCAACTCTGGATGATGTGTGCATGATGGTAGTATGCAATGTGATGCAATATTACATCATTCTAGGCTGATTTAGGATGTTGTTGCAGTCCTACTGGATAAATTTACACGGCGAAACATATAAAATGAACTATATGGGGGCCTCCCTGGTGGCGCAGCGGTTGAGCGCTGCACTGTGGAGCTGTCGGCAGCACGTGATGCGAGTTTGACGCCTGTCCTGGCCGGGGAGAATCCCACATGGTGCAGCAGACCTCTCCAGCCTCGCCCACTGCTCCCCTCAGCAGTGTATTTCTGATCTGCCTGTTCTGCTCCCCACTCTGTCTCTGGTGAACCCTCTCGCTGCCCCACGCCTCTGGCCTGTACCCCAGCTTGTATGTATAAATGAATAAATCTTTAAAAAAAAAAAGAACTATATGAAACATCTTCAAAATGAGAGCTAATAAAAATTTTTCAGGGTTATATTCATATTCAGCACACCAAGATACTACATACAGATTAGGGCCTTTTTAAGTCAGTAATGATCTCACTATTGACCAGTGAAATCGTTAAATTGTCACCACTATCCAGAAGTTCTTGGAAGTTTTGTGCGATGGTCGTTGTGACTAGTTTTGATCTGTCTATATTGGCAAGCTAACCTCCTGATCATAGCTCACCTTCATTTGATGGTTAAGATCCATAAACTGCACTAACCGCCGAGTCAGCTGACGCGAATTACGGAAGCTCCTCGTGGTGGTCACTGGCCAGGAGTAGGATGAAGTGACGCAGGCAGACCTTTAGGAGGAATTGTGTCTGTAACTGGAGAATTGTATGAGGATTTCTTAAAAAAAAAAAAAAAAGGATTTATTTGTATTTATTTATGCATACAAGAACTGGGGTGCAGGCCAGAGGCGCGGGGTGGTGGTGAGATGATTCACCAGAGACAGAGGGGGGATCTACTGAAATACACTCTGAAGGGAGCAGCGGGCGAGATAGGAGAGGTCTGCTGTGCCACGTGGATCACCTCCCTGGCTGGGGATCCACTCAAGCTGTAGCACTGAGACTCAACCCCTAGGCCACTAGGGAGTCCCTATATGAGTATTTCTTAATGCCACGTCCCCGTTGGCCTTTGAGCCCCCTCCCTGCATGACCTGTGTCACTTGTACCCATCACCCAGTGCAGTGTTGGCAAACAGGCTCCGGATGGGGACTTTGGGGTGAGGTTGTCACTCCTCCTGGATGTTTGTTCAATTTCCTGATCCCGGTAGCCCCCTTTAGAGTCCCACCCGAGCGGTCATGGAGAAGGTGGTGATGACCCTGCGGCTCTATGCCCACTCGGGACCTGAGGTCCTGCCCACTACGCAAGGGCACCCATGCAGGGAGAAGTGGGCACCTCTCTTGCGCCACACAGACAGGGGAGACGCCTCAACAGACTCCAGGGAGACGCCCCCTCAGAGACTGGGGAGCTGCCCAGGCTTCTTTCCGCCCCCACTGTGGATGCTTCTTTAAAGATGACATCTGTGCAGGCGGTGGCCTGTTCGCGCGAGCCTGCACTGGGAGGGAGCGTGGCTTATTTTGCCCTGTGAAATATAGAACTTGCTGTGTGCAGTTCGTTGGTGCTCGGTGCTCTCCACTGGACGTGGGGTCTCTGTTCCCCCAGGTCCCCCCAGGGCTCTTTGAGTTGAGTTGGGTGTTTGAGACTAGTTGCAGACGATCTGTGATTAGAATGTCACTGGCAGGCCAGGGCAGTTCCATCCCAGTGGGGCTCTGTGGGCATGCGGTATGGTCCCTGTGCTGGTGGGGTGCTGGTGTGGTTCCCATGGATGTGGGGTGTGGTGCCTGTGGGGACACCTGCAGCTGCCCAGTCTACTTTTGATCTTATCTGAGTGACTTTAAACATGTCTGTTTCAAGCCTTAAATTTTACACATTCATCTGTTGTAGCCGCCTCTGCTAATGACCTATTAATTAACACAATAAGAAGAGAATTTGTGAACTATACCTTCTTTGTTGGTGGTACTGATTTACTACTATTCTTTCTGGGGTGCCAGGCCACTAGGTGCCAGTCCTCATCAGCTCACTTAGTCTCTTCTTTCCACTGTGTAAACGAAGATCAGTGAGAATAGTGAGAATAGATGGTTTGAAAGTGATCGACAGGAGGAAGTTTACTGCCACTTAACTTATTTTTGTCTTTTGTCTTTTTTACTGCCAGTGGGTGTGTAGACTACAGACTTCTCAGTGCGTGGGGGAGGGCAGGGCCTTGCAGGGTCCCTGGTGTGGTGAGATTTTCTGGTGCTGATTATGGAGGCAATTAAGGTAATTTGAGAAGCCAGCCCTGCCCCTGCGTCTGTGTTTAGTTGTCTGGGCCCAAGGGGAATAAACACTGCAGGCCTGCGCAGAAATCCTGCTCAACAGCATGTGGATAAAGACCAAGATTGTTCTTTACGGACCTTTAAGGACAGAAGTGAGTCTATTAGCCCTCCAGAAACAGCCTGCCTAACAGAATGGGGGTCCAGAGGTAAAGCGGGTTTCAGAGCCGTGGCGTGAATCGTCCGTCTGTCTGCCCTTAATCACAGTCATTTCTGATGAGCCCCGCTGGCTTTGCCTGCTGACAGCACGGTGGTGGTGTGGGGGCGGCAAGGCCCACGCTGTGGGCTCTGGGGGTCACTAGCGGACACTGCTGGGTGGAATGGGGGTGAGGTAGGAGTGGGGAGAAAAGACCCAGGGGAAGAAATACCCCAGGGACCATAATCGGTGGACAAGCATTCCTCGAGAGCTGAAATTACACATCAGAGCTCAGAGCAAAGGCACGTAAGCTGAATTGAGTCCCTGCACGTAAAGTGGAATCTCTGAGAAGAATAGAATTCCTGGGTGAGCAGCACCTGAAGAGATACTGGGGCTGAAGGCTTGAGTCTGTGTAAGAGTGTGTGAGGTGCTATCCGGTGCATTCATTTCTCTGGAGCATTTGGTAACTGGTGGACACCCAGAGCTCCCCCTTGAGCTGATTTTCAGCTTGACCATTTGGATGTGTTGACAAACCAAATACAAGGAAGCCAAGATTCTGGAAACTACAGAGGAGGTCACATGGCCTACAGAGGTGTCCTTACACAGGGACGTGTCTGCACACCTCCACTGAGTGGCTTCTGGAAAGCACGGAAAGGACTTGTGATGCTCAGACTGTACTGGGAGGGGGGTGTCTTTCGCACCCTCCTTCCCCTTCTGGAACTGTCTGGAGACATGTTTGGTTGTCTTAACTAGGGGAGTAGGTGGATACAGGCCAGGGATGCTGCTGGCCGCCCAGACCCCCTCCACTGTGGTCCTCGAGTGAGGAATCCACCAGCCAGAGACCAGCATCCTGCCAGAAGGCTTGAGTGAAAGTCAGCCGGGAACCTGGGTTTATTTTTTATTTTTTTAATATATATTTTTATTGTTATTTATGTCTTTTACATTTTGTATTCCCCGTGGGTAGCCCACCACCAATTACCCATGATCCATCTCCATGGTCCCTTGTGTTCTTTTCTATTCCATTTTGTGCCCTTTTCCTCCCGCCCCCCCCCCCCGCCCCAGCCCCCGCCTCTTCCCCTGCCTACCCCGGGCTGAGTGTCTCTCTCCTATTTGGTTTTCTTATAGC
>PVIJ01004614.1:0-77716 GCA_004024925.1 Scalopus aquaticus
CTTTGTGAACTTTATGTAACTTTTTCCCTAAAACACTGATTCTATCACCATGACTTTCTTACCTCCTTACTCCTTTTTTCCATAGGTAATTGCACATAGAAATGTACATAGAATTGTACATTTACATTGCAAATTCTCCCTAAAGCTATGAGGTCTATTTCATTTTTTAACTGTAGATGCCTATATTAAAATTCTAGGTGGAAGAGATTTCCTAGGAAATGACAAATCACTGCCAATTCCTGATGTTTATTTATAAAGGCATCTAAGTTTCAAGAAATAAAATATGAAATCTCATATTTTTACTTAGCCTTTGATGCAGCTGTTTTGGATAGCAACTGAATGTTTATGTAGCTAACTCATCGTCATTACTGCCATTAAAAAAGATTTCATTTCCAACAGTTTAAAAGAGTATGAAACTTCAGTGGGGGCGCATCCATTTTAAAGTTAAAAAAAAAAAGAAAATGATTTGATGCCATTGGCACAGGCACACACAAACTAGGTAGTGAAGAAACATTTCAATAGAGAAAAAGTAGAACTTGGAGAGGCTGATCACTGTGAGGGGCTGTTTCATCTGAGCTGCTGACCCCTGAAGTCTATGTAGATAGTGAAATGTTAGTAACACACCGTTTAACAAGGTAGACCTTACATTTCTCCCTTCACTGCTATTACAAAGAAAGTATAGTTTTGACTTCAGCCATGATATAGTAATTTCATTTTTTCAATGACTTCCTATATGTAGTTATTTTTACTGGTATAACCTATAGATGATGGTTTGAGAGAAAGAGACCAAGAGACTGGGAAAGGAAAAGACAGAAGAAAAGTCTATAGATATAGTAGTCTTAGGAAAAATTTTCAATAAAGCCATTTTTAAATTGAAGAAACATTGCATTATAACATTATATAAGTTTCAGGTGTGTGTAATTAAATATCAATATCTGCAAATACTATATTAAATAAACTACTAAAATCCCACTTCTACTTTTCACCATATGACTGACCCCTTTTATCCCACTTACTAACCCCCCCTTCCCTTCTGGTAACCACTGGTTTTATAGTCTAAAAATTAATTTGTGTAATTTAGTTAATCTCTTTGGTTGTTTTCCCTATATACCACATGTGATGAAATCATACAGTTTATCTTTCTCTGCTTGACTTATTTTATGAGCACAGTGTCCTCTAGGTCCATTCATGTTACTGCAAATGGTAGGATTTCAACTTTTTTATGGCTGACTAGTATTCCACAGTGTGTGTGTGTGTGTGTGTGTGTGTGTGTGTGTGTGTGTGTACATAGCACATCTTCTTTATTGACCTAATCGGTACTTAGACTGTTTCCAGCCCTTGATGATTGCAAATAATGCTGCAATCAAAATGGGAGTGAATGTATCTTTTTGAATTAGTGGTTTTGTGTTTTGGGGGTAAATAACCAGAAGTGGATAGCTGGAGGGTTTAGAATTTCTATCTCTAACTAAGAAAACCATTTTTTGGTTTGCATTTAGATTGCAGTTGTCTTGCCAATTTTCTGATTTAGTTTCATTGGGCTAGTATGACAGGGTGGTCCCCAGGGAAAGGAGAAGTTCCAGGTTCCCTACCCCACCCAAGGAAGGTTGGAGCTGAGCAGGGAGGAGGAGACTGAGAGCGAAGACTGGGGAAGGAAGGAGATCAAAAAGGAGACCTTGAGGAGGCACATGGCATAGAGAGACATGTGAAGATGCACTTGCTCCTTAGCCTTGGACTTGTACCAAGGATTTGGGAGACATTGAAGGAGACATTTGAAAGAGACAGAGACTTGGGTGAGAGACACATGAGAACGCTGACAGTGGCAGCCTTTACTTTGACTTGGATTTTGAATTTGCTCTTTTCCTTCGAGACTTGTCTCTTCCCTTTTGACCCTTTCCTATGGGTTCAAACTGGGAGTTGCCTTAAAGTTGTGGCAAACTTTTGGGCCTCAGTGGTCCTGCTTTGGCCCAACCCTATTGGGCTGGGCATTTACCCATGAGGGATGGGTAACTTTGGGTGCTTGATTTGAAAAATATATCCTTTTTCTTTTCTCTCTATCACACACTAATTGCATTAAAGTTCCTTTCCATTGAAGGTCTTAAGCACTGGCGTATGTATTGTCTTGATGCGGGGAATGGCAGAGCCCATTTAGAGCAGGTAGGTTTGGGGGTCCCCAGGGTACCCCTCACCCTACCCTATAATACTAAACAATATATTTTCTTTATACCTTTATATTTTAATATTTAGTAAAATATATTATCTTGTAAACCTATTAAGGAATGAGTCTGATTTTGGTAATGTGTTTAGGACCTCAGCCAAGGCACCTAGCTGAAGCAGATCACACAGGGTGAGAAAAGGCTTCAGAGAGCTCCTTCCACTGGCTGCTACAGAAAACAAGCACACTCTTCAATAGTCTGATCATTCAACTCGCAAACTAAAATCTGAGAAGATTCCCTTCATTTTAATTATAAACATACGAATATGGAAAACAGTAGTGTTTTTATCATATTTGTCAGAAGTATCCTTGGGAGACAGCAAATTGGGTAATTTTTTTGGATCTTTGAGTTACCTTCTAGCTCTCTCCCTGCCACCTGCCCGCACTCCCCCATCGTTGCAAACACTTTGCTTAGCAGTAACCTAGAGAGAAAGCAGTAAGACATAATATTAATAAGACATAAAAATTTATGAATCATGTATTTTACTATTCATCTAAACATTGCTATGCTTCCAACAGAACATCTACACATGCACAAATACTAAATTGGGTGATCTTTGATGTTTTGTTGCTCTGCATCTCACCATATCTCTACACTTTATTTTTTTTAAAGATTTATTTATTTATACATATAAGCTGGGGTACAGACCAGAGGCGTGGGGCGGCGAGAGGGTTCACCAGAGACAGAGACAGAGCGGGGAGCAGAACAGGCAGATCAGAAATACACTGCTGAGGGGAGCAGCGGGCGAAGCAGGAGAGGTCTGCTGCACCATGTGGGATTCTCCCTGGCCGGGTGTCGAACTCACATCGCTGCTGCCAACAGCTCCACAGCCCAGCGCTTAACCGCTGCGCCACCAGGGAGGCCCCATATCTCTACACTTTAAAACACTGTCCCCATGAATGTCGATTTGTTAAGGCAAGAGAACAGAATAGGTTTTATGGGAAGTTTACTGTCTTGTCTCCATTTGTACTTTTTCTCTGAGCCCTTGAAATATAAGGACCAGATCTAGAAGCCTACAAAGAGCTGCAGAAGGACTATTTTGGGTTGAGAGAAGAGCAAAGGACTTCCTGTGAAAACAGTGAGGCATCTTTGAGGTTCATCAAAAAGGCCAGTTTTAGCAAGAGAGAGAGGAGCAAAAGCTGTAGTAGCTGCGAACAAACAAGGGAGGAAAGCAGAGGACAAATATCCTAGCTATGCCACTGTAAGAAATTTGAATTTTAGTCTAAGTATGCTAGGAAGTTTTTCGAGAATTGAGAAGAAGAATCTGACACAATATGTGTCTTTAAAAAGTCCCCTTCCAGTGTGTGGATGGGCAAGACTGGAAATAGAAGACCCAGTGGTCTATTGCAGTAATTCAGGTAAGAGGTGATGAACTTGAACTAGTAAAATAATGGTGGAGGTGGTGAGAGGTCCTAGGCATTGGGATTTATTTCAGAATTAAAATCAATAGAACTTGCTAATGAGTTGCATGTGGAATGTGAAGGGAAGAGGGAAGTCATAGGTAAGTTTAAGGTTTGGGGGTTGCTAAGATAGGAAAACTGGATAAACTGGATTTGAAGAAGAAAGTCAAGACTACTATCTTAAATTTGAACCACTTCTTAGGCTTCCAAATGTAGATGTCTAGTAGGTCATTGAATATATGAATTTAGAATTCAAGAGCGACATCAGACATGCTAGAAAATCAGTTTTGAAACTGAGTTGCTGAAGATACTATTTGAAATCTTGGAATGGATACAGTCAGCTAGGAGCGAATGTAGATGGAAATGAGGATGGAGCCCTTCAATATTTATAAGTTGGGAAGAAAAGGAGTATCACCTTATTGATCAGCTTCTTCAGGAAGCCTTTCCTAATCCTTCAAACTAAATTTTGCCCTTTCTAGTTGATCCTAAATTATCCTGGATTACATGCTCAGTAACTCATACAATACTATATCTCAATCCCTTATTTCTCATTCCCCTTGATTGAGAACTTCTAGAGGAGAGAGGAACATTGTCTTGTATGCTATTGTATTTTATGCCATTGTGTTGTGCCTGGATCTTATTGTAAGAGGGTGGTCCTCAGGAAAGGGGAGTGTCCCAGAACCCCACCCCCACCTCAAGACAGAGAGATCCAAGACATGTAGGATTACAAATCCCAGAATGCCGTCATCACCGATGGAAGGATGCTGAGGACTGAGGGTGGAGTTAAGCAACGGTGTTTTGGTATTTTAAAGATTTTTTTTTTTTTTATACATACAAGCTGGGGTTCAGGCCAGAGGTGTGGGGCGGCGAGAGGGTTCACCAGAGACAGAGACAGAGCGGGGAGCAGAACAGGCAGATCAGAAACACACTGCTGAGGGGAGCAGCGGGCGAGGCAGGAGAGGTCTGCCACGCCATGTGGGAATCTCCCCGGCCGGGCGTCGAACTCGCGTCGCGGCTGCCGACAGCTCCGCAGCGCAGCGCTCAACCGCTGTGCCACCGGGGAGGCCCTGTTTTGGTATTTTAACCAGACATGTGAGCTTTAGGTGCTCTCGCTCTTGGCAGTTTGCCGAGTGTTTGGTGCGCCATTGGGATTCTAGCTCAGCAGAACTGGTAGGACGCATTCACTAATTTATTCTTTATTTTTTTCTCTTGAGTTGTCTTTTTATTTCCCCTCCTTTTGTAAATAAACCCTTTATTAATCTTATTGTGTGTGTCTGCAATTGAGTCTTATTATAAGTCCCTTTTAAGCGCACGGGTGAGCACCCACAGTCAGGCACACCATTTTATATCGGGGCTGCCCTATAACATTATTCGTATTCAGTAAATATTTATTGAAAAAATGAATAGTTTCAACATTTGTGAAAAATTTTGGGGATATTTTCTGTTTGGGGACTTGCAAGAAAATCTGAGAATATTTAATACTTATTATAAAGACATCAAAAAGCATTCCTTTAATAACAGCTGATTTTATTATTTTATAATAGCAGCTCAGTAGTTTTTCCAACTAAAGTATTTCTTGTTTATTTTTAGAGAAATAAGCAAACTTTTAAAAAATATTTCAATACCTCAATTATCCATGCTCATGGATAGGAAGACTTGATATTGTCAAGATGTCATTTTTATTCCAACTTGATCTGTAGATTCAATGGGACTCCAATGAAAATCTCATCAAGTTATTGTATAGATATGATCAAAATAATTCTAATGTTTAAATGGTGGGGCTAGAGGACAATATTGAAGAAGAACAAAATTGGAGGAGTGATACCCCAATGTGAAATGGGTGGCCTGACTGTGGGTCCTCACCTGTATGCTTAAAAGGGACTTATAATGAGACTTAATTGCAGGTACACACAAAAAGGGCAATAAAGGGTTTAAGGGGAAATGAAGAAATGAATAACTCAGGGAGAAAGAGAGAGATAAATTGGTGAATGCATTCTACTACTTTCATTGAGCTGGAACCCCAACAGCACGCTGAAAGCCAGTGAAAACCCAAGACCGCCAATGTCCACATGTCTGGTTATATACCAAGCCTGGCTGCTTAACTCCTCCCTCAGTTCCCAGCAATACTCTCTTAGGTGGTGATAACATTATGAGATTTGTAGTCCTTGGTGCCTGGGATCTCTTTGGTCTGGGATGGGGGTGGAGTCCATAAAACTTATTTGTGAGTTTGTTCAGGACACCCTTTCCCCCTAACAATGCTACCCTAGTTAAGACATACTGCTTCTATGATTCAAAGTAATTCTAACATTTATATGCAGAGACAAAAGACCTACAATGACAGCACCCCAGAACAGACAATATTAAGGACAAGAACAGGGCCTCCCTGGTGGCGCAGTGGTTGAGAGCTGCACTGTGGAGCTATTGGCAGCGCGCAATGCGAGTTCGACGCCCAGCCGGGGAGAATCCCACATGGCGCAGCAGACCTCTCCTGCCTCGCCCGCTGCTCCCCTCAGCAGTGTATTTCTGATCTGCCTGTTCTGCTCTGTCTCTGGTGAACCCTCTTGCCACCTCATGCCTCTAGTCTGTACCCCAGCTTGTATGTATAAATAAATAAATCTTTACAAAAAAGAAAGGACAAGAACAAGTTTGGAGGATTAGTACTACTTGACTTCAAGACTTACTATAAAGCTATAGTAAGCAAGACAGTGAGGTTTGGCAAAAATGGACAAATAGAGCAATGCAACAGAAAAGAGAGCCTGGAAATAGACCCACATACATAAAGTGAACTCATATTTGACAAGGGAGCAGAAGCAATACAATGGAGAAAAGATAGGTTTTTCAAAAATGGTGCTAAACCAACTGGAAATCCCTGGCACAAAAAATGAATCTAGGCATAGATAGACCTTATATCTTCCCCCCAAATTAACTCAAATGAATCAAGTAATTAAATGCAAAATGCAAGACAATAAAATTCATAGAAGATAACATAAAAGAAAAATCTAGATCGCCTTGGGCAAGGTAATCACTTTTTAGATACAATACCAACATCCATGAAAGAAATAATTGATAAGCTGGACATCATTAAAATTTAAAATTTCTTTTCCAAAAAGTATCAAAAGAGTAAGAACTTCAGTCACAGACTGGGAGAAAAATGTGTGCTAATGACACAGTATGTAAAAGATTGTTAACCAAATATACAAAGAACTCTTAAAGCTCAACAATGAGAAATCAAACTACCTAATAAGAATAGGCAGAGGTCCCTTAACAGACACCTCACCACAGGAGATATACAGATGGCAAATAAGCATATGAAAAGATACTCAACTTCATACATAATTATGGAAATGCAAATAAAAACAATAATGCATCACTACACAACTATTATAATGGTAAAAATCCCAAAAGCTGATAAAACCAAAGACTAAGGAAGATGTAGAACAACAAAAAAAGTAGCCTTCACTCACTGTTGATTGGAATGAGGAAAAGGTAGAACTATTTGCAGGACAGTTTGGCAGTTCTATACTCTTACCTTACAATGTAATAGGTTCTTTGGGTAAATTGGTATTTACCCAAACGAATGAAAACTCGTGTCTACACAAAAATCTGCTGTTTGTATCAACTTTATTTGTAATTGATGAAACTCAGAAGCAGCCAAGATGTTCATTATTTACCAAGTGAATGGGTAAGTCAACTGGTGCATCTAGCGATGGAATATAATTCAGTGCTGATAAAAATGAGCTATCAAGCCATGAAAATGTAAGAGGGTGGTCCTCAGGAAAGGGGAGTGTTCCAGGTTCCCTGCCCCACCCAAGGGAAGGTGGAGATGAGCAGGAGAGATAAGAAGCTGGAGAAGGAGGGAAAGAAGGAAAGGAAGAAGGAAGGAAGCAGGATGGGGAGCCGGAAGAGGCACAAGAGGCAGAGACACATGTGAGGAAGCTGCACTGGCCTGAACTGTTTGAAACAGATGTGGGTGAGAGACCCGTGGGGAGGTTGACTATGGCAACGTTAATCTTGGTTTTGATTTTGCTCTTTAACTCCCAGAATTGTCTGGCTGTTTTTGACCCTTTTCTATGGGTCCCTGTCGAAAGGTGTTTCAGACTCATGGCAAGCTTTCGGGCCTTGCTTTGGGCCAATCCCATTTGGGTGGACTTTTGTCCACGAGGTGATGGGTAACTTTGGGTGCTTAGTTTAGAAACTATTACTCTTTGTCTTTTCTGTATTATGACACTAATTGTATTAAAGTTTCTTTTCCACTTAAGGTCTTATATGTTTTATCTTGATGTGGCAGATGGCAGAACCTATTTAAAAGGGGCAGGTTTGGGGGTTCTGGGTTCCCCTCTCCCTGCTCTGTAACAAAAAGACCAGGAAGAATCTTAAATGCACATCACTAAGTGACAGAAGCTAATCTGAAAAGCTGCATAATGGATGATGTCAACTATAGCACATCCTGGAAAAGGCAAATTGTGGGGTCAGTGAAAAGACCAAGGGGTCCTAGGGAGTGATGGGGAGGGAGAGGTGAATAGGTATAGAAGATTTTAAAAGTCATGAAACTATTCTGCATGATACTATAATGGTGGCTTTATGTAATTATTTGCAATTGTTAAAGAATGTACAACACCAAGAATGATGAATGCTCATGTGAACAATGGACTTTGGGTAATAATGGTATTGTCAGTGAGACTTATTGTAGGCTGTGTCAGGAGGAAGAGAAGGGTATACAGGAACAGTACTTTTTGCTCAGTTTTGCTGTGAACCTGTTACAGGGCAAGGTGAGGGGCACCCCATGACCCCCAAACCTGCCCCCTCTAAATGGGTTCTACCATTTGCTGAATCAAGGCAAAACATACTCTAGTGCACAAGACCTTATAGAAAAGAACTTTAATACAATTAGTGTGCAACAAAGCAGAGATAATATAATTTCCAAAACAAACACCCAAAGTTACTGTCCCCTCATGGGGATATGCCCAGCCAAACAGGGTTGGCCCAAGGCAGAACCACTGAGGCCCAAAAGCCTGCCACAAGTCTAAGGCTTCTTCTGGTGGGGACCCATAGGAAAGGGGCAGAAGGGGCCAGACAAACCTGGAAGGAAAAGGGCAAAACCCAAGTCCAGATAAAGGCTGTCTCTTTCAAGTGTCTCCTTCCATGTCCCCCACGTCCTTGGTACAAGTTCAAGGACAAGAAGCTAGTGCAGCTTCTTCATAAGACTCTGCTCAGTGTGCCTCCTACACATCTCTGTCTGCTTCTCCCTGTTCTCTAGCTTCTCCTCCCTGTTCAGCCCCACCCTCCCTTGGGTGGGGCAGGGGACCTGGAACCTCCCCTTTTCCTGGGGACCACCCTGTTTAAACCTATAAAAATAAAGTCTACTAGATATCATTTTTGGTTTCACTGTCCTTAATTTTCTAATATTCAGTGTCTTAAAAATCATTGTGCGTATGAATATATACATATCCATAGATATATGTGTATGTATGCTGGAGGGTAATATATGTGTATGCATGCTGGAGGGTAAATCTGGTCCTTGTTTCGCCAGTTTACTTATCTGTGTTGGTCTCAGCTCTAAAACTAAATTAGGAGAACCAAGTCACATACTTATTTTAAGTATAAAATTTCTACCTTTGTATGTTTAATCCAGGAAGCATAAATATAAATTCCTTTAAAAACTGCTAATTTTAGGGAAAGAGTTCACTAAGAGGCATAAATTTTTGCCCAGGTTTTTTTTTTTTAAATTCAGTGAATGTCTTTTTTTCTTTAAAGATTTATTTATTTATGTATAGAAGAACTGGGGTGTAGGCCAGAGGTGCGAGGGATAAGAGAATTTGTCAGAAACAGAGTGGGGAGCACAACAGGCAGATCGACTGAAATAGACTGCTGAGGGGAGCATTGGGGAGACAGGAGAGGTCTGCTGTGCCATGTGGGTCAGCTCCCCGGCCAGGGATCAAACTCAGGCCATCGTGATGATAGCACTGAGACTTAACCCCTAGGCCACCAGGGAGGACCTATGCTTAGTTTTGGAAAAGGCAGGCTTCAGCCTCACTCTACTATGTCCCCTTGCATAGGGGAGCATTAGGAGCAGCTCTTGAGGAGGAAAAGAGCACTCAAGAGTCCTTGTGGAGCAAAGAGAAGCCTAGAGGGGCTATACCTGCCGTATTGTGCAGCCCCCTCCAAAGGCAGTCTGATGTTTATGAGAATCAAGTACAAAGGTGGGGAAGCCCGCAGGGAGTGTACATGGGTGGGGGATGCATTATTGGGATGTGAGCTAGGGTGGGGTGACTAAGGGCTATTGCCTGGGGGGGCTCCATTGTTCCTGCTTTGACCACAAAGCATATTTCTATTCTCTATTCTTACCTACCTTTCTGCTAATCCTTGCAAGGTGTTCTAGCTGATCTTGCTAATCCAGCTATAACATCTGCCTGCTGTTTTCAGCAGATACTGGTTTTCCAATGTTCTCCTGCCTGTCTGCCTAGCTGACTAGCAAGAACTCTGGGCAACGAGACAATAGTCCCTAGAAGAGGGAGCTCGGGGGTCCCACAGTGCTTCACAAGTCTGCACTCTTCTGCTTCAGACAGTCTGCTTTGGAGCATGTCCTGCTTTGGGTTACTATGTACAGGAGAGAGAGTGGCTATTACCAGATAAATGTATTATGTGCACTTTTCAACAGACTGTCAGCAAAATGATCCTTTAATCACAGTAATAGCTTCAGTGATAGAAATGCTAGATACTCTGGCAGTTGGTGGAAGTGGTATGTTTAGGGAGGTCCAAGTTTTTGGAAGTTCTTGGACTGGCGCTAGAGTCCCTTCTTTAAGGTCAACCCCACTAATAGGTAAGTGGGTTTGGATTTTTCTTTATGAATGAAATTAATTGGTTTCCATTTTTAAAATTTTCTATATTGTCTCTAAAAGTAAAATGATTATGCCATTCTTCCCATCTCTATAGTCAAAGTGAAATTGTAACAGGGTGCCCCCAAGGAAAGGGGACGGTCCAGGTTCCCTGCTCCCCCAAGGAAGGGTGGAGCTGGCAGGGGAAGGAGTGAATACAGGGAGAAGGAAGGAAAGAAGGAAGGAGATCAAGAAGAGGACTTGGAGGAGGCACCTGGAGCAGAGAGACATGTGAAAAAGCTGCGCTTGCTTCTCAGCCTTGGACTTATATTAGGGACTTGGGACACATGGAAGGACAATTGAACGAAACAGAGACATGGGTGAGAGGTCTCTGGGGAGGCTGACAATGGCAGCTTTTATCTTGACTTGGATTTTGATTTTGCTCCTTTTCTTCCAGACTTGTCTCTTCCCTTCTGCCTCCTTACTAGGGGTCCCCACTAGGAGGTATCTTAGTCGTGGGGCAGGCTTTCGGGCTTTAGTGGCCCTGCTTTGGGCCAAGGCAGTTTGGCTGAACATTTTGAAAGATAGACACAGGTAGAAAAGAGAGGACATTATGACTCAAAACAAGTTTTTATTGTGGCTCCCAGACGAGGTTTACGGACCCCTAGGGTGAGGTCTCCAAAGTCAAACCCTTGGTCAAGTGAGAGGAACTTATATAGGGCGGTGTTTAGCCCAGGGGTCTGCAAAGGATCTTCAGTTATGTGGAAGGAGCTGTTTTTGGTCCCCCTTTATCGGACTGGGCTATCCGGTGTTCTGGTAAGGGTGGTGAGGGGGTGGGCGCTAGGGTGTCGGGAAGTTGTTTTTCTTTAAGTTGCTCCCTGCTTAGGTGACTGAGAGGCATCATGGCTTCCCTGCTGCCAACCCAGGCCCAGGCCTAACACATTTACCCATTACTTTGAGCTTTTAATTGAAAACATTTTAACTATACTTTTTCTTTTCTCTTTATTGTACACTAATTGTATTAAAGTTCTTTTTTATTGACGGTCTTATGCACTAGAGTATGTTTCGTCTTGATGCAGTGGACGGCAGGTGTGGGACCCCCCAGCCCCCACCCTTTGTTCCTAGGTTGTAGTTTGTCGCCAAGTTCTTGGTGAAACTAGAACATAGAGTCAGGCAGGGGGCCTCTGCCGGGACAAATGTCTTGGTTTGAGGGTATCTGCTGAAAATAACAGGAGACATTATGGCCAGATTAGCCTAACCAACTTGACCACTTCAATAGGAAATTAAGTGTAAATAGAATTAGAGGTAGAACGCTTTCAGCAGTAGCAGCTTTGGCACCCCCCCACCCCTCCCCGGGCAGCTTCTCCTATGCACCTTCCTCCCTATTGCCTACCTTCCTGGAATCTAAACCCTTCTAATAAAAGTGTGAGACTGGGCTAAAAGAGCCGCCATTTCTCCAGAGTTGTGAGCCTTGAGGCTGCCTCTTGAGTAGAGGTCCCTCTAGGTGACCCTTTCTCCTTCTCTTACTGCTTGGACTCGTGAATCCGGTCTTTCTCCATCCCATGCCGCTTCCAACATTGCCGCCTCTCAAGGCATCAGACAGGACCTATTTAGAGCAGACAGGTTTGGGGGCCCCGGGGTGCCCCTTATCCTGCCCTGTAACAAAATAATGGCAGCTAACCAGAACTGAAAGAGTCCAAGAGAATTTTTTGGTTTGTAAATGTCCTTGTTTTATGTTCTTAAACAGTGAAACTACTTATCTGAAACCTTGAGGTTTCCGGTGCATTTGAACCTGGTCTAGTTTTATAAATATGAAAATGACATTCAGATAATCTTGTAAAATTGGTGGATGAGGAAGAATCTTGGAAATGAGATCAATAATGAAGAATGAAATAATTTAGCGGTGAATAATCTGCTAAAAATTCACGCTGGCCTATGTTAGCTAACTATTCTGATAATATACTGCTCAAATGCAACTTCTTATTTTTGTGATAATCAGGTCATGGAAAGAGCACGAGTTGCTAAGTGATGAATGACATTTGTTACACGTGGATACACTGTGGTTTTGTTTTTGGTGCTGGGAATAGAAACACAAAGCAACAGAAGCAAAAATATGGTCCTTGCTCTCAAATAATTTAGAACATACATCAGTCAATTCCAAAACATAGTATGTAATTAACACAGGGGGAAATAGAGAACATGGGAGATAAACAAACCCACACACATCCTTACTGGGCCATGTGTCCAGATCTTCCCAGTCTTACCCATGTGAGAGATGACACTGTTGATGTTAACTCACACCCACAGCCACCGATGCAGTGTTTCCAGGTCTGTGGTTTCCACAGCATTATTTTAGGGAGTTTTGTTTTATTTATTATCTAATACTGTTATTCATTTTTGTATAATATTTGATTTCCCCCCTCAGTTGTAATCATGTATCTCCCACCACCACAGCACATTTGAACCATCACCACAGTCCCTTGGGCTCGTCTCTCCCCTGTTGTGAACCCTCTCCTTCCCCCTTCCCTGCTGGATGCCTCAGACCTAGTTTGCCTGCAAGTTTTGTCTTTTTTTTCTGACCCTTTTTTGGTTCCTCTATATATCTCCTATAAGTGATATTATCTGATATTTTTCTTTGTCATTCTGATTTATTTCACTGAGCATCATCCCTTCAACTTCATCCATGTTGCTGCAAATGGCATGAATTTATCTTTTTGATGGCTAAGTAGTATTCCATCGTGTGTACAGACCACATCTTCATCCAGTCATCTGTTTGGGGGCATTTAGGTGGTTTCCATATCTTGTCTATTGTAAATAGTGCTGCAATAAACACAGAAGTGCAGTTTTCCCTTCGAATTAATGTTTTTCTGTCCTTTGGGTAGATTCCCAGGAGTAGAACACTGGATCACATGTTAGATCCAATTTTAGTGTTTTTTTTTAATTTTTTTTAAAGATTTATTTATTTATACATACAAGCTGGGGTACAGACCAGAGGTGTGGGGCGGCGAGAGGGTTCACCAGAGACAGAGCGGGGATCAGAACAGGCAGATCAGAAATACACTGCTGAGTGGAGCAGCGGGTGAGGCAGGAGAGGTCTGCTGCACCATGTGGGATTCTCCCTGGCCGGGCGTCGAACTCGCATCGCCGCTGCCGACAGCTCCACAGTGCAGCGCTTAACCGCTGCGCCACCAGGGAGGCCCCCAATTTTAGTGTTTTCCACACAGTTTTCCATAGTGGCTGGACCAGTTTACATTCCCACCAGCAATGTAAGAGGGTTCCTTTATCTCACCACATTCTCTCCAATATTTGTCATCGGTTTTTTTGATATGGGCCATTTTCACCAGTGTGAGGTAGGATCTCCGTGAGGTTTTGATTTGCATTTCCCTGATAAGTTATATGGCACCAGTTGAACTAAAGTTCTTGTAATAACAGACTAGGCTTCTATGCATGGACCTGGATGAAGGAGTCTGGTGAGAGAATCCTGTATTTATACAAATGGTTCTGATTGGTGACATCATCTACTTGGTGACTTGGTGTGGTTATGTTTCACTCACTTCAAAGGAGGGGACATTAGTCCTACCCTAAAGAAATCAGACCACTAGAAGAGAAAATCTTTCTGCTTCATTTAGAGAACATGTACATGGAGAGTACAATGCAGTTGATATGATTATAAGAGACTGACAGTATCCTGAAAATTTCTATGAGCAAGATATTTCCAATATCTAAAAACAATTGAAGACATTCACTAAAGTTCTGTGATGTTTTATTCTAATTAATTATTTGCCACTGGAAAGCAGATTCATCTATTGGAGCCTAAAGACGTGTTACAAGGTTATTTCATACATTGCGGATTTTCAAAGGCCTCCACCGATGACATTGATATAGTACCACTACTCTGTTATAACCTTTGTATATTATTTAAGTGTAACAAATACTTCATTCATTGCTTGCCCTAAACTTTGCATTTGGTGACATTCTTGCTGCTGTGTTAATATCGGGTCTATTAAGCTGGACCTCATGGTCCATTACCCTTTCTTTAGATTTGACCCCATGAAGTTTAAGGGTCTTGAGCACAGTGTGAAAAAGCAAAGGGTTTCACTCTCACCCAAGGAGCTCATTAGGACTTTATAGAAACACAATAAATACTCACACAGTACTAACATTTGCACTGAGGGATGCTCTCCAGACAGGCAGCCTGGTGTCAGGAGGTGCCATTGTCCCCTTCTCTGATTGAGCCCTTGAATAAAAGGAGCCCTCATTTGTAACCTGGCATTTTTGTCTTTGTAGGAAAGATTCACTCACTGGTATCTTATCTTTGTGGGACTTCTTTCCCGACTTTCTTTGTCTCGATCCATTTCTTAATGCTTCTACTTATATTTTGGATTGTAAAATATTTTATCAACTTTCACAGTTGTTGAAAGAATTCCAGTGTGAATTGCTAATCTGAATGGTGACCCTCTGTCTCTCATAAACTGCTTTGTAATTCATTAATCCTACTTGCCTTATTAAATTCAGCTCCGTAATATAGGTAATTATTATTAGAACTTTGAGGGGAGATGCAACTACAGTGCTACTTTAGTTTAAATTTTCAAGTCTAGTGTGTGTTAACTCTCTGACCTACCTTCTAATGGTTTTAAATTTTATCAAGTTATGTCATTATATAACCACCAAAATCTGATTATATTATATTATGTCCAACTAGTAAGCGAGTGTCCCTCTTTAAAGTATATTTCAATTTGAAAGTGTCATGCAACTCAGGGACTCAGCATGAAATGGGATTTCTATCCAGAAGTAGAAGCAGCTTGTTACTGTGAAGTCCTTTTTTCTAGGAATGGCTTTTAGGAGGTATGTTTGGAGACTCTAACTACTATTCAAATTAATCAGACTTCCTTGGGCAGAATGCCTCTGGAAGCTCCTACAAAGACTCTTTTCCTACCCCCCACTACCCTGCAAATTACTTAATGAAAACACTGGATTATCCCAAACAAAAGGGGTTTTCTGCTGATGTCAATCAAGTGTTGATTGTTTTGTTTCTAAAACAAGAAAATGAAGGGACAATTTTGTTTCACAAAGTCTGAATGAATCAACAGCCTGCATAACTTCCCAAGAAAATTTTCCTGGAGGCTCAAGAAAACTACTAGCAGCTCAAAAAATTCTAATTCAAGACGCAAATGTTTAAACCAAATTAGTCATCTTACCAACCAACCACAAAAGTGACTGAGAATATGGGAGAGGGCTTGCTTGCCTTGGCGTACTGTGGTGAATATTCAACGACCCTCCACGATGTGCTAGGAGCGCTGCTATTCCTATTATAAATACAAAAATGTATTAATGCTACAAGTCAACAACAGCCTGGTGGCAAAGGCTAAACTAAGCATCATACCTTAGCAACATAAGCTATGGATGGAGGCTGGGCTCAAGGAGGGAGAAGGGGAAAGATGAAAAAAGAAACAACTAAGCTTTGAAGAAGGAGAATTTCCCTAGGTAGCTAGTGCGGGAGACACATTCTAGGCAGATTACACAGTATGAGAAAATAACATGTGGTGTATTTGTAACAGGGTGGTCCCAGGAAAAGGGGAGGTTCCAGGTTCCCTCCCCCACCCACAGTAGGGTGGAGCTGAGCAGGGAGGAGGAGAAGCTGGAGGGAAGTCTTTGGAAGGAAGGAAGCAAAATGGAGAGCCAGAAGGAGGCACATGGAGCTGAGAAGACATGTGAAGAAGCTGCACTTGCTTCTTGGTCCTGGACTGGTCAAAACAGACGTGGGTGAGAGACCCGTGGGGACGTTAACAATGGCAGCTTTTGTCTTGATTTTTATTTTGCTCCTTTTGTCCCAGATGTGCTGGGCCCCTTCTGCCCCTTTCCTATGGGTCACCACCAGGAAGTGTCTTAGACTTGTGGCAGCTTTCAAGCCTCAGTGGGCCCTGCTTTGGGCCCACCCTGTTTGGCTGGGCATTTTCCCAAGAGGAGACGGGTAACTTCGGGTGCTTGATTGGAAACTGATTTGGAAACCTTCTCTTTGCTGTATACTGATTATATTAAAGTTTCTTTCCATTAAAGGTTTTATTTACTAGAGTATGTTTTGTCTTGATATGGCAGGTGGCAGAAACTATTTAGTATGTGTGGGTTTGGGGGTTTTGGGGTGCCCATTACCCTGTTCTGCAACATATTTAGACAGTGGCTTGTACTACACACCCGAAGCAAGTGCTGGGATTTGGGAAGAGAGGAGAACTGTGCTTGGAAAAGCAATTTGGGGCTGGAATGTCAAAGGCCAAGAAGGATTTTGGTATTTTCTCTGGTGTCACTGAAGGACTTTAAGGACTCATGAATGGAGATGAAGGAAACCATATGGTCAGATCAATGCCTTAGGATGCTAACTGATGACAAGGAGGAGGATAACTCGTAGAGGAAATTCATTCATTCATGAAGAAGGCAGAGGTTATTATAGGAATCTATGTAGACAATCCACAAAGGCCTAAACTAAGAAAGTGGAAAAGAATAAAAATTATATATTGTGTGGATGTAAAATAATCATCCCTTAGCCTTCTGGGTTCTTCTCAGGCTGAATGAGTCGTCAAGACAGCATAGCAGGAGAGCAAGGAAAACAACTTAATAACATATAGATGGAGAATTTACATGGCTGTAAATACTAAGGAATATTGGAGAAGGCCAAGAATATTTATTCTGTGTTTTTGGACCTAAGGCATCAAGGACAGAGAGGGGGAGACTTCATATCACAGACCTCAATCTTACTCTGGAAGTAAAAATAAGATTCTTTTTTTAAAAAAATTATTTATTTAGGGCCTCCCCGGTGGCGCAGCGGTTAAGTGCTGTGCTATGGAGCTGTCGGCAGCTGCGACGCGAGTTCGACGCCCAGCCAGGGAGAATCCCACATGGTGCGGCAGACCTCTCCTGCCTCGCCCGCTGCTCCCCTCAGCAGTGTATTTCTGATCTGCCTGTTCTGCTCCCGCTCTGGCTCTGGTGAACCCTCTCGCCACCCCATGCCTCTGCCCTGTACCCCAGCTTGTATGTATAAATAAAAAAAATTATTTATTTATGCATTCAGGCTGGGGTACAGACCAGAGGTGCGGGGCGGTGAGAGGGTTCACCAGAGACAGGGGTGGGGGGGATGGAGGGGGTGATGGGTAAAGCAGAACAGGCAGATCGAGGAAATATACTACTGTACTACTGAGGGGAGCAGCAGGCAAGGCAGGAGAGGTCTGCTGTGCCATGTGGGAATCTCCCAGGCTGGGAGTCGAACTCATGTTGCCGCTGCCAACAGCTCCATAGTGCAGTGCTTAACCGCTGCGCCACCAGGGAGGCCCAAAATAAGATTCTTAGAACATGTTTACTGATAAAACTAGAACAGGTAGAGACACTCAAGCTATATTCTTCTTGGTCATAACATAAACCACAGTGAGTGCTTCTTCTGTTAGGAGAAGAGTAGAGGCTACGACACTGAGTTCTTTTTCAACTAGGGAAGGACAAAGGACTTAGGCAAGAAAAGCTTCTCCTAGCCCCCAGCATCCTCATGTACCAACCTAGCTAGGCTGTATCCTCAGTGCTCAGAAAGTCAGACTCTGACCCGGGAGATGGTCTCTTCAAAGAAAGCCTTGTTCCTGAGTAGGGTGAACAGCAGAATGAGGGCACTAGGAAAAGCCCGTCTTCTGGAATGGCATGTAAGGAGGACAGTATAGGAAAGAAAGGATGGCGGGAACATGCAGACATGAGGGTTTTCATCTCCATATCTGGGGCGTGCTAGGCCAGACAGTCAATCATGACAATGGGTGATATTTCTGGACTAATTGCTTTCTTCTGCATTATCAATTCCTAATGCCCTGCGGGTGTTTGTCAGGCACTGATGTTATCAGCATCTTCGGAAGGAACAGAACTATTTTGTTAAGCGTTAGGCAACCCATCCTTATAGCCCTGAAGAATGTAGCGTGGTGACTTCCAAGGCTGGCGTCAGGTCATGGCTCTTGGCTGAGGTCCTACTCTGCTCACTGCTCTCCGTGCAAAGTGATCTGTGTTCTTTAAGGCATAGTAAAGATCCCAAGACTCATAGGCCTGGGGGACCTCTAGCCCTCGTGCCATGGCACCAAGAGGCCTACTCTGTGGATATTGATGACAGCCTACATGACCCTTTTAGAGAGTCTGACCCTACAATATTCCAGAGACATTTATAAAGTAGAATTCTTATATATTTAGGATCTACTGCATACGCAGGTGAGCAGCAAAAAGCAGGAGAAAGGAGAGCTAAGCCTGCAGGTCTGGGTTGGGTGACTGTAAAAAATAATATCTAAGAGCAGGTTAATGGAGAAGATTATAAATCTGGCTTTGGAAGAGCTGAGTTTGAGACATTCAAGGGAGAAGAATGTTAGGTTAATGGAAATACAAGTCTAGAACTCAAATCATGGCAGGGGGTTTGAGAATCAGATTCACAGATGTAAAAGTGGAAGACACGGAGTAGATGAAATTATTTGGGGGGAGGTGAAGGGGCAGCAGAGATTTACTACTTCTCATCATCTCCAAGTGAGACGATGAGGGCTTTTCCAGGTGGTGAGGAAGAATTTAGGGACTGTCAGGCACAGTGGAAAAGAGTGCCACAGAGGATGTCTAGGAAGGGACTGCGTTTTGTCCACCCAGACAATGTAAAGGCTCATTCAGATTCTTCTAGTTGGCATTCTGCTACTCAGGGATTCTGATTGAAGAGACTTCTTAGTCCCTAAAATTGGAGTAAAAAATAATTAGACATTGATCCATTCAAAAGGGGGAGCAAAAAGAGACACTGGCATGCTGATTGGTGGAGGGTGAGTGATACATGTGCAAATGTGGAAGAGCAAAAATGGAACCCCAAGTTTGAAATTTAAAAAAATCTACTGAAGCCTCTGTATGGCACTGGTCAATCTGTTATGGGTGTGTGGCAGGTAAATGAAAGGATGGCAAAGATCTAGAAACAAGTGGAATGTAGTTGCTACCACAGAGACCAACTTTTGGGGTGGTCTGATGTCTCCTGAGTGGTGGTGAGCAAGTGCCAATACAAAGACATGAACACCTAGAATATTCAGCTATGATAATCCATATGGTGGGTAGAAAGCCCAAAGAAAGAAGAAATCACATCACAATTATCACAGGAAGAATGATGACCAGAAAGGCTTCTTTTAGAAAAGGTAAGATTTGCATTGAGCCTTAAAAGAAAAATGCAATTTTCTAATAGTTAGTGGGCCATAGGAGCTTATATAAGCCAGGTATAGGGAGCAAAATACAGCAAGTTCTAGAAGAGGGAATGAACCAGTTGAGCCATAGGAGAGCTGTGAGGAATTCTGAGTCCCTGAACCCATTCTTCACAATCCCATTGCACTTAGCCTAAATACTGTGTCTCATCTGGCTTTGGGCCAGGCATCGGCTGCTTGGGGCACTGCCAGAGAAGAGGGTGAAGGTGCCCCCTTGCCATTTCTGTCTCTTATGCTTCATAATGCTTTGTCATGACGCCAACACAAGGTTTTGCAAGCCAGCTTCCCCAGCTGTTGGAAGGAAGAATCTGCTGATGTAAGTCTGAAAACCTCAGCGGACCTAAAAAATGGGAAGGCCAGGAAATAGTTATCTTACACGTGCTGTGAGGAGGTGCAGGAGGATAGACTCCAATATCTTTGAATTTTTGTAGCTTTGAGGGTTGGAAAATATGATTTGCCTTTGGATATGTTTTCCCGCCAAGCCCCAGAAGTTGCTTTTCTTTGTAATCTTTTAAGTCATGCGGATGTGATGCACCCTACTTATTTGTTCTCAGGGCAGTCCTGAATTGGGAGCCCAAATTCAGCTGTTTCTGACAGAGGCACAGTAGCCTTGCTGTGATTAAACGCTGAGCTGTTCACATTCATTTCCTGAAATGTGATATAAGCATCTTGATGGCTAGATTTCTATTTTTTGCAAAGAATATAGCTGTTTTCTATTTTATTTTGCTTAATTTATTATTCTGTGTTGACTGAATATGCCTGGCCCTGTACTTTATTCAGTATTATTTAAACATATAACATTGAGACAGAGATATCTTTGAGAAAGATTTCAATATCCTCTGGGGCTTTTAATGGTTTAAATAAAGTATATTTTTGACAAATATAAATTAATACATATTTCACAATAGCCAAAAAGGTAGAAACAACCCAAGGCCTATCAACATGTGAATGGATAAACAATGGATAAAATGTGGTATATGCTAGCATGTGTCACTTACAAATCTTTTGGTCATTGGTGGACAGCATTTAGGGTATTGTCCTAATAGACTGTATCCTATAGTCTAGGTTTATAGTAGGCAATACAATCTAGGTTTCTGTAATTCCATTCTATAACATTCATTCAATGACAAAATCACCTAACAATGCATTTCTGAGTATATCCCTGTTGTTAAACAATGTGTGACATGCCAAGGAGTATTATTCATCCCTGAGAAGGAACGGCATTATGATGCATGCCACACATGAATGAACCTTAAAAACATCAGGCTAAGTGAAAGACATGAATCCATTTATATGAAGTATCCAGAATTCAGATCTATAGAGAAGAAAGTCAGAGGCTAGGGATCATGGGGATGGATACTTAATACTTACAGATTTATTGCCTTGAGGTGATAAAGAAGTTCTGGAACTACATAGTAGTGATGGCTGCACAACACCGTGAATGAACTTGATTCCACTGAATTGTCCAATTTAAAATGGTTAAAATGGTAACTTTTATATTATGTGTATTTTACTATGAGAAAAAATTAAAATTTAATTCATGCTCATTATAGAAAATGTATCTTCCACTAAATTAAATTCCTTGAGAACTTTTAGGGTTTCCAAATAAAACACTATATTTATACTGAAAAAAATCATTCACCATTTATCTGAGATAAAATTTAAATTGGATAGCCCATATCTTTTTAGTCTATGGAAACTTAGTTGTTGCCATTACTTTGAGCACTTAGGAAAGTTTCTGAAACATGCAAGATAGGTTCTTATTAAAAATGTATTATAAATTAATGTTTCTGGATAATGTTCATATATATGTATATGAATGTCTCTTTATGCTGAAGGGCTCTGATTGGGCAAAATAAAATATTCTAATTTCTCCTGAGAAAAAAAGATAGGTTCTTAATAAATATTTGTTACATGAATGAATATAAATTTGAAAAGACAGAAAAATAGAAACTGAATTATAGAAATAAACTAAAATAATTCATAGATCCACCAACAAGAACAATATATATTTTTCCTGTTTGTTGTCATTACTGTAGGTCAATTGCATACTCCTACTATTTTCATTGATAATTTTAACATGAGCATCCACCACATTATCAACTCTTCTAGTAAACACAGATTATAGAAGCTAAACAATGATGTTTCAAGGAGACATAGCATAATTTACTGGCATATTTTCATATTGTCAAATAATTTTTTTATTCATATGTGAATATATATGCTGATCTCAACATCTCTTCTGTTTATTTCTTAAGATAAATTAATGAGAGGAGTTCAAATATGCACCAAAGAAAATATGCACCTTATAGCTTTTTAGCCGTGCTGAAATCCTGATTTCCAAAGGTTCAGGATAATCTTCAATTCTACCTGCAATGAATGCAGATGTTCATCTCCCCAGTCCGGCAGCGCCTTTATGATGTATTAAAATCTTTGTTGATTTGACAGCAGAAAGATAGTATCTTGCTTTAACTTATGATTTTTTAAAAAGTGAAAATTGAACATTGTCCTGGACATTTGCCAACCACTCATTTCTTCTTTTGTGACTAGCCTTTGCTGATATTAGATCTTACTGTTTGCACTGATTTGTATGTACTTTTTAGAGATCAGAGGTGTTAATCCTTTGCCTGCCATTCTATTAAGTCAAGCCAGGTTGTCTGGATTTTTCCAATTTTTAATTTTTTTTTTTTTAGAAAATTTACCCTGCTTATTTCATGCTTTTTATGTTCATTCACTGGTTTGGGACACTATAGACAAATTTTCATGGTACTGTGCAATGAGAAACTTAGCCCTGGAGAAATCACCAGGAATACACTTTGCCTAAAGTTCAGGACCACCCTCTAGGATGCTAAAAATGATGCACTTAGAATGACTCAACTCAGGTGAACTGACTGTTCTGTGACCACACACTAGTGCCTAAGAGGATTGCTGGGGCTTGGGAAGAAAATATCAGAGTTTCTCTTTATACTGATTGCAGATCACAAAGTTAAGTTTTTATTATCTATTCACTTTATGATGTATTAATATTTTAGCAGATATAAATTGGAGGAATGGACTAATTTTTTTTTTTATCATAAGGGAACAAAAATGCTTTAGAAACAACTGTAAGATAACTAGAAAGTATAACTATTGGAAAAAATGGGGCACCTGGCCTCGCTGGTGGCCTAGGGTTTAAGTCTCAGTGCTGTCTCCCCTATAGCCTGAGTTCCATCCCCAGCCAGGGAGCTGACCCACACAGGGTGCAGCAGACCTCTCCTTTCTTTCCTGCTGCTCCCCGCAGCAGTGGATTTCAGTCAATCTGCCCGTTCTGCTCCCCAGTCTGTCTCTGGTGAATCCTCTCACCCTGGCACCTCTGGCCTACACCCCACGTCTTCTATGCAAAATTTAAAAAAGAAAAAATGGGACACCAAAGAAAAAGACCTTAATGATTTCTAAAGGCTTCATTTTGTAAGACCATTTTTCACTTACTTGAAGAGTAGTTGAATAAAATCTGATTACATGGGGAATCTTACTTAGGCAGGAGGTCCAAATTCTGCCAGTGGTAAACCATCAATAATTTTATGGTAAAAACTTTATGATCCCATAATGGAGTGATATTTTAAATCAATTCAACTAATTTATTTCTAAGAGATCTCTTCTTAGCCATAAAAGGAGACAAGTGCATAAACAGTTAGGTTTTGTGATATAGGAGTTTTGGTATACACTCTAGTACCATTATGTGATTTACAACTTTTTTCAAATACTTTATTGCCATCCTGAATTCCCTTTTCCACAAGTTTAATGTCATCATATAACTTGATATCCAGCATCTCCAATTCCTCTTCCAAGTCTATCTTCAGCAAAAATCCAGAAAAATGTGGTTGTGATTGCTGAGAGTCTATACTTCTTGTGGTGTCTGCCCAGTTCTCAAAGGCCATTTGCTACATTCCACCCAGCAGCCATTTTGTTAATGATCTTATCCTTCCGGAAAGCTTCTATTTTCTTTATGGTGCTAACCTCAAACATGGCAGGTCAAATCTCCACAAGATTTGGGAGCAGAGAAAACGGAATGGCAAAGGAGAAAAAGAACCCAACACACAGAGAAAAGAGCTGAAAGGTGGGATTCTGGATTTTTCTGGAGATTCCCATTTTTCATTTCCCATTTAACTCTTCTTTTCTGAATTCTGAGAATTCCCTTGAATCCCATTGGATCATGATATCCTCATAATGCATTCTTTTTTGTTTGTTATTTATTTTTAAATTTTATTTTTATAATTGAGGTGATATTGATTTTCAACACTTCGAGTGATTTAGGGGAATAGGTTCACACATCCTCAGATGTAAGTCACCACATCACCCCCACCCACAGTACTGTACCCTAGAACCGTTGGTGCCCTCCCCATTTTTTCCCACTTCCACTGTCCCTCCCCTTGTAGTGACCTTGATTCTGCAATCATTCTTCAAGGATTGTTTTGGTTTAGTTTTGTCAGTTCTTTTGCTTTATTTTTCTCTTACTTGTTTTCTTAAAAGCCAGTTACAACTGGGTCTGTGACCAACAACTAGAATCCTAGCGAGCATACCGCTTCCACCTGGGGCCTCAGTGCTGGCAGATGGGAGGTTGTCCAAGCTTCTTTCAGAAGCCATTTTGAAAATCCAGGCAAGCCTCCATTCTGCCTAATTCAGCAGTCACCATTTCCCTACGGGTTTCTTCACATCTCTATTACTAGTTTATGTGATTGACCAAATCGTAGTTGCTAAAGTGGCAAATGGTTGGCTTGATCTGAATGAGTTATTTTTTAAAATATGTTGCATGGTCAGAAAAGCATTCTCTGCAATTCATCAACTGTATTACTTTCAATGTGTCTGTGGTTCTGTGGGAGTATTTTCTCAGTAAATCCATGGACTCCTGGGAATTTTGTTTGTAAAAGTTGAGGAAAAGACATTTGATGGAGGCCAGGCTTGAAGGTCATAAAGAGATTCATTCCCTAATAAGCTACAGGGGGACAACCAGAGTGCCCGTCTGAAGAGCGGTAAGTTCCGATGGCCAACTGGGAGTTCAACTTGTGTGTAATTTGGATAAAGAGGAAAGGAATTTGTAGTCAGAATGGGGAGGTCTGAATGTTCACTTCTGAAAATGCGAGATTCTGCCTAACTCCTCAGCTTACCTAATTTGATTTGAAGGATACTGCAAGGTTTCTGGCTCCAAAAAATTTCTTCACAGAGTACATCACCCACTCCTACAGGAAATTCCAATCCTCTTTGATCAAGCAACTTAGGGGAAGCCAGGAATTGTCCCCAGAACATGAGCTGCAGATGTTATCAGGGAGTAAAGAAGAATCCTGAGGGTTCTATTGATCTTCTCTCTTTGCATGATGGCAAGCCCTGGTTTATTATCAGACTAACAAACTGTTGCCTAGGAAACAAGAGAAGAGGTGGGAATAAGGGATAAGGTTAGCGGATGCCATCCAATAGTTTGAGGTAGTCACGGAACCTCGGGGCTAAGCGTGGAAGGTTGGCAGACTGCGCCCACATAATGACCTTTTTGTGGCTGACATGGCTGAGGGACACTGAAAGAGAACAACATGACGAAATGTTCTGAAGGCTGATACTGAAGTGCAATGTCTCAATGACCTCAAAGGTCTACTTTGGCTATCTTGCTGATCAGAACTAGTTATTTGGAACATTTGTGTTAATACTTGAAATTTTTCTTCTGGATTCCACCAATATCCACTAGTTCACCTATGAGAATATAAGGATCAAACTATAAATGGCTACATTTCTTTTACTTTTGTCTTTTACTTCCCCACCCCTCAGCCCCCACCCCCAAATGTTCCCCTCCCCTTACATGAAGAGGATTCACACTGGCTATAAGCACATTGCTATGGCAGAATTAGATGGGAACAGATTTACGCCCACACTAATTTACTGTTGCCCAGAAGTTAACGGATGGTGTTGAAACTGGCATGTTTTTTGGACTAGGGTTGCCAGATGTAGCAAGTAAAACTCTAAGACATTCAGTTAAATTTGAGTTTTCAGTGCCAGTTCCAATTGGAACTGAATTTTAACTGTGTGTTTTGTCATTATCTAGCAGCCCTATCCTGGAACCCATGAGGAAGGTCTTTTTCTCATAGAGGAACCAGTCATATATTTATCTAGAAAGTAACTAAAACTGATAATTGATGATTCAATTCATGAAACAATTACTGGGCACATCCTTTTTGCAAAGCATGTGCTAGTTGTGGGGAATCAAAGATGACTGAAATACGGTCACCTTCTCACAAGCTTGTCATGTAAGGGAGACAGCACTTGTGTAAATAATCACCAATAATACAGATAGAAGGAAATGGGCCAAATAGACTGTATATTAAGATGACAGAGGAAAGGGTGACTAAGATTGATGGAAAGAATCTGGGTACGACCTTGAAGAATATGTAGAATCTCTGTCAACAGGGGAAGGAGGCGATAACTATAAAGAGAAGCTTGGTCCATGTTGAGAGTGGACAGCGGACGAGTATCTGGAACCCAGAAGGTGCTGTTTATGCTGAAAAAGTAGGCAAGGACTGGATGGAGAAGGGCCTGAAATGTTATGCTAATTAGTTAAGACTTTATTTCATGATCAAAGCTGTGGTTGTATGAAAAGCTAAAGTATTCTAAAGTAGGAAAGGCAGAATCTACCCTGTCTTAGGATGACAAATCCACAACAGTATAAGGACGGATTGTTCAGGTGAGAGTTTAGAGGCAGGGGGTTCATTTAGCAGGATGGTTTGCAATTATTTGCAACTATTGCCAAATCAGGAATTATACTCATGATTTCATTAAAAATTGAACATTCTTTCTTTATGTACTGAAAAGCCTACTTTTTGGTTTTAAAGTGGAGTAACGGCCCATTCAATTGTTGCTCCTGGCCACGGATGCTGTGCTTGGCCCAGGCCTGCGGATTCTCTCTCTACGGCTGGAAGCAATGCGGGCTGCAGGCTGCAACAATCCCCTGCATACCTAAGAGGTATGCAGAACACTCTTTGAGGCACAGAACACTCTTTGGGATGGCAGATAGCACTGCACCTCCGTGGACTCAGCACAGTAAAGGGAAATGCCTGTAATATTTAGAGGGATTATGCGAAGCATGAATACATGACTCATCAGAACTTCTTCCTCCACAGATTTGTGATTTCGTGTTTTTGATTGAAAGGATAATCCTATTGTACTACTAAGTGGGTCACTTCAGAATCATGTTAATGATATATTCAGTTATAATGAGTTTCTCTTTTGATGACCTCTATATCTGTAATACAAACTTACTCATCATTGGAACTAAAACTCATTAACTATTTTCAACACTCAAGCTTTTCTAGTGACTGCAGTAAAAGTAATTGATATGGATTATATATTAACATGAATTATCTTATTTAGTTTTCTGACTAACCTCATAGGAGGATCAAAGAAGTTATTAAGAGGCAGTATATACAAGAAAAACAATGAAAGAATCATATACATTAAAAAAGAGGCACATCAAGAGGACATAAAATTCTTTTTAAGCCATTTTCACTTATTAATTTGATACAGATTAAGAAAAGATAAAAGATAATAGCAAGTGGTGATTTTGATGCAGTCTCCAGTATATGCTAATATAATGGAAATTTGGTAAGATTTTTTCTGGAAGGCCATATATCAGTAAAAGAAATCTTTGTGTCCCCATGACCTTAGAAATTACATGATGGAATTTGTGCCAGAGAAAAAACCAGATATGAAGACAAAGATTATGGTATAAGGATATTCATTATGATATGATAATTGGGAAATAAAAAAAAACCTTAGTGCTTAACAATAGAAAGTTTTTGAGTTGTTTTTTAATTACTGTATGAAGAGGATGGACGATGAAGACTTTTTTTGTTAACTCTTTAAATTTCCTTGGATAAGGAGTATTACAACATTTTAAATGTTCTTCATGCAATAAAGACACCTAACATTATAACATAAATAGCATTTTAGGGAAATTATTTAAATTTATTTTATTTTTCTTTAAACTACTACAGCCATATAGTAGAAAAATATAGCTTAAAAGTTCAGCTCGTTGTTTTGGGGAGGTCTCTTTAATTAGCAATCAGTATTCTTCAAAACATAAATTTAAGTAATTATTAAATACTAATAAGAATTACATTTGTAATTCAATGCATCATATAAGTCTTTTCATATTAACAATAATTTTTTTCCTCTAAGTCTTTGCCCATAGACTTGATTCAGTCGTGGTCAGCAAGTTTTTTTCTCTCAAAAAATTTTTTTTTAATTATGATTTTATTTCTGAGTTAGAAAAGAGATTTGGGCATGAGCCATTCCATAAAAATCCTTCTTCCTGTTTATATGAAATATATGTTTAAAAAATTATCTTGAGCTTTATCGCTGCTCTAACTTGCTTCTGTAAATTCTTAAGATTTTACTTCTCCCTCAACATTCACACTTGTTTCATTTAGTCTTTTTCAGTCCAGCAAGCTTTCTGCCTAGATTTTGCTATCCACCTGACAGTCAAAATAACTCCTGGTTTCTGTGGGATTAAGTCAGGAAGCAGTTTTTAACGACAACAAATTGAAACGTTTGCACAAGGAAGTGTTGCTTTTATAAGTGATGGGAAACTTCAAATTTGATTACAAGCAACCTTTGGCTTCCTATCTGTTCAACAATAGGCCATGTTGTTAAGGGCAATTTCCATGCACAGCATGTGGGTCCCATTTCTTCATCCTTAGACATGGTTGTTTACTGTTCAGTACTGCTTATGCATTTTAATCAGGCTTTTTCAATCTCCCTTAATAAATCACGACAAAGTGAATGTACCAAAACAAGAACTATTATGCAGTATTGGTTGCCCTTACACATTATTTGCTGCCCTGGAGTTTCACTCAGCACTCAAAATTTTAAAATAACAAGAACAAAATCCATAGCCAAGAGTATTATATTTAGAATTGCAACGTTTCTGGCTAAATACCCTCTTTGAGAGCCATTCTTTAACAGTAGGAGCCTGACTTTAAAATTCAGTTCAAGCAAGAATGACTTAACAATTGGAACCTGCCATCCCTCCATGGGACTGAAAGTCTTTTTGATGGGATGAGGCTGACAGCCTAGTTCCTGCTTGGCAGGCTTTTGGGTGAAATGAGCCTGTATTAGCACAGATAAATGTTTAGACATTCAGGTATCTTGCTGACTTAGAAAAGTATTGCTGGTTAAGGCAGGGGTAGGGAGGAGAAAAAGGAGTTTTCAGGCATTTATGCCTGAGCGAGAAAATACAATGACTTGTTAGTATCTTCTGGCAATAGGCAAAAAAAAACTATTGGACCCACCTCTCGTCCCTCCTTAAAGTCACTTGCATTTGCTTTTACATGAACTAAGTTACCTCAAGAATTTGTTATAGAGGAAGTGCATTTTCTTAATCTTGTTTTCCTGTATCAAAGACATATTATGACCAAATTATATTTTAAATCCCAGGCTAGAGGTTAAAATAGCCTGCAGGAAAAAAGAGGAAAAAAGAGGGCAAGGGACATTGTACAATAGGGTAGACTTGTATTTTAAAATAGAACAGCATTTAGAATTTCAATGCGATGAGCATCACTGACACGTTTTAAAATAATCACTGGCAAATTCATTGCATGAATATGTACTAGAATTTAAGACTGAGGAGAAGAGTGTATGAAGAAATAGGAATTACAGGAAAATATTTTACATAAATAGATGGTCCCCAAACCAAGTAACTCGTTGGAAATATCTATACTTACCTGTTTTGCAAAATATCTTGTTACTATTTTTAAAGATATCTTTTATTTATTTATTTTTGCGTAGAAAAACTGGGGTGCATCATTGCTCCCCCCAAAAAATGTAGGTTCAAGTCAAAATGAGGTATCATCTCATACCTGTGAGAATGGTACCTATTAAAAAGACCCTCAACTACAAGTGTTGTAAAGGATGCAAAGAGAAACCCTTTGATACTGTTGGTGAGAATGTAAACTTGTAAAGTCATTATGCAAAGTAATATGGGCTTATGTTTAAAAAGTATATATATGGCAATATGGTGTGAGTCAGTAATTGCATACCTGGGCATCTATCCATAGAATGTGAAACTATCAATCCAAAAACTATAAGCTCTACCATATATTTTTGTAGCTCTAGCTAAAATTATTAGGGCATAAAAACAACCTAACTGCTCACTGATAGACAAATGGATCAAGAAGATGTGGTATATCCACCTAAGAAAGATGAAATGCTGTGCTGTACAATAAAGTAGACGGACTTTGTGGTTTTACATGGTCTTAAAAGGGAAGATAATTGAAATACAGGCCCATACTAAGAAGCAAGAAAAATCCCAAATAAACAAGTCAATATTACATCTAAAACAACCTGAAGAGCAGTATGAAGAAGAAGAGGTGAGGATACCCAGTGAGCATACCAAATCCCACACCGCTGCATCCCGGTGCCCAGCACCTACGCCCCACCACTGTTGCCACCTCCCCCCGCCCCCCCAAGAGAAAGGCTGAAGGGGAGGCTACAGGAGACAAAACCAAGATAAAGGGCGAACACAGAGGTGATCCACAAGGTTATCCGCTAACCTGCACCTCCAAAGCCAGAGCCAAACCTAAAAAGGACCCTGCAAAGAAAGGAGAGAAGGTACCCAAAGGAAAAAGGGGTGTAAAGCTGATGCTGGTCAGGATGGGAATAACCCTGCAGGAAATGGAGATCTCTAAACAGACCAGGCACAGAGAGTTGAAGGTTATGGAGATGCCAAGTGAAGTGCGTGCATTTTTGAGAACTGTGTACACCTAGTGAATGTACAGTTTTGAAATACTATTTTTTTATCAAGTTTTATAAAAATACAGGGTTGTGTTTTACTTTTTTCCCCTTAAAGTTATGTTGTTAGCACACAGAACACTTCATTGTGTTTTGGGGGAAGGGCATATGTCACTCATAGAATGTCTTCAAAGCTGGAATGATGTGGGAGAGAGAACATTTCCCTTCTAGTTTCGAGAGACTTCTTGGTTCCCAAGAGGAGGGAATCCTTTACCTTGACAAACAGTAGACATCCTGGCACAGATGCCTGGTGGGGGAAAAACTCGAACTTACTTTGATGCTCTCTTCTCCCTCTCTGCCTTCAGCATAGACTTGGCTCCCTTGAATCCAGAGAACCTGTTGGGACCTGACTACAAAAAAGTGGTTGTAAGTATGTCAGGCAATCTGGACTTTCCAGTGTCACCATTGAGATAGCATCCCTCAAAAGAGCAGCTGTTCCTTTTTTATATTGTGCATCTTCAGACTGATAAATCTACCATTTTCATTTCATTACCTGAAAGTCTGTGTTGGCTTGTGAAAGTGTTGCCTTGAACATGAGATGCACAAAGAATCCAGGTGGAAGTGAGATGTGAAGACAAAAAATGAAGAGACACCTTGATGCTTATCCGACTCAATGAGGAAAGACAATGTAAGAATAATGGGTATTCCAGAGTGGGAAGACAAAGAGAAGAGAACAGACATGTTATTTAAAGAAATAGAAGAAAACTTCCTAAACCTGGAGAAGGAAATAATTGTACAAGTCATGAGGCTGAAAGACCACCAGGGTACGTAGGCCAAATAAGACCCACATCTAAGACATATATGGACAGTTAATCTACAACAAAGGAACCAAGAATATACACTGGAGAAAGGAATGTCTCTTCAATAAGTTGTGCTGTGAAAACTGGATATTTGTGTGCAAAAGAATGGAACTAGACCACCATTTCACACCACACACAGAAATCAACTCAAAGGGATGTAATACACCAAACCATAAAATATATAGAGGAAAAGACAGACGAAACACTGTAGAACATAGGCTTCAGAGATGTCTTTGTGGATTCACCTCCAGCAGCAAGGAAAATAGGAGCTATTATAAAGAAGTAGGACTACAGCAAGCTAAAAAGCTCTGAACAGCAAAAGAAACTGTTACTAAAACAAAATACACATTCCTCAATATTGTCACACCATACATCTGACAAGAGACTGATATCCAAAGCCTACGAAGAACTCATACAACTCAGCAAAAAGAAAAATAATCCAATCAAAAACTGAGAGGAGTTAAGTAGGCACTTCTCCAAAGAAGATATGCAGATGACACATGAAAAAATGCTCATCATCACTTGTCATCAAGGAAATGCTAATCAAAACCACAATGAGATCCCACCTCATATCTGCGAGAATGGCCCATATCAAAAATACAAAAAACAAGTCAGGAAATGGGAACCCTTGTACACTGTTGGTGGGAAAGTAGACTGGTCCAGTGTCTAAGGAAAACAGTGTGGAGGTTTCTCAAAAGATTAAAAAAGGATCAGCCATATGACCCAATAATTTCACTCCTAGGTATCTACCCAGAGCACACAAAAACACTGATTTGAAAGGAAACCTGCATTCCCATGTTCACTGCAACACTGTTTACAACAGCCTAGCTATGGGGAAAAACCAGAGCCCAAACACAGAAGAGTGGACCAGAAAGATGTGGTCTATGTACACAAAGGAATATTTCTTTGCTATAAAGATAAACTCTTGCTGTTTGTAGCAACATAGATGGAGCCGGAGACGATGATGCTATGTGAAATAAGGGTGAAAGAGGAAGACATGTACTGGATGGCATCATTTAGATGTGGAATACAGAGAAATCAAAGTGTCAGATAAAGCCAAACAAAGAACTAACCCTAGAAAGCTGACTATAGAACTGAAGCTACTGGAGGGGGATGAGGAAGTAGATGGGTAAGAGCAAGGTGGGGAGGGAGTAAGAAGTGAAAGAACCCAAAAATACACCAAAAGAGAGTAAGCATAGCAGGAAATAATGAAATTGAAATTGAAAGCAAAGATATATAAAAAAGCAAGTTGTTACAACCACGTAGATATTTAAAATGTAGGAAGGGTATGTTGTTGTTGTTATTATTATTATTTTAAATTTATTTTGTTTAGAAGAACTGGGGTGCAGGCTAGAGGTGGGGGGAAGTGAGAGCAGATTCACCAGAGGCAGAGTGGGGAGCAGAACAGGTAGATTGACTGAAATACATTGCTTAGGGGAGCAGTGGGCGAGACAGGAGAAGTCTGCTGCGCCATATGGGTCAGCTCTCTGGCTGGGGACAGAACTCAGGCCCTAGTGGGGTAGTGCTGAGACTTAACCCCTAGGCCACCATGGAGGCCCAGGATGTTATTTCATACAAACATATTTAGAAATGAGGTAATAAGGAAGGGTAAATTGATGGAGGGGATCTAAAGGGATAAGCTTGGTGAAAAATAAAGTCAAGGAGATGTAATGTACACCTCAGTTTCTATAATTAATGACATGGTATTATGAATTTGAAAGTTGCTAAGAAAAGACCATAAATAGATTTATCATGATGATCCTTTTACAATGTATACAAATGTTATGTTATACACTGGAAACTAAAATAATATTTATGTCAATTATACTTCTTTTAAAAATATTAATAAATGAAAATATTGGGTGAAATAGATAGGTTCTTGGACAGTATATTTTGTTCAGTACTGACCCCAAAAGAAAAAATCTAAAGATTCTTATAGTTACCTAAAAATTTAATTTCTAATTTAAAATATTCCTACTAAGAAAGCTCCTAATGGATTTATTAGCAAACTCTAAAGCTTATTTAAAGAAGAAATATTTTTATTCCTACAAAAGTCTTTCAAAAAATAATAAAATATTTTGGGGCCTCCCTGGTGGCACAAGGGGTTAAGTCTCAGCACTATGAAGCTACCCCCACCACTGAAGCATGAGTTCGATCCCCGGCCAGGGAGCTTCCCACATGGCACAGCAGACCTCTCCTGACTCGCCCACTTCTCCCCTCAGCAGTGGATTTCAGTACATCTGCATGTTCTGCTCCCCACTCTGTTTCTGGTGAATCCTCTCACCCCCCAAAAAATCTTCTGACCTGCACCCCAGCTCTTATATGCATAAATAAATCTTAAAAAAAATGAAATATTTTCATGAGCTCATTTTATCAAGCCAGCATATCTTCAATCCCAAATCTGAAAAGGACTTTATGAGGAAAAAGTTGAAAGCGATCTTACTTGTAAGTATGAATAAAAACAGCAAAGTATGCATAACAATACCCAAAATGGTTAATAGATGAATTATGTCATAAACAAATTGGGTTTTCAGGAATTCCAGTTTAGATTTAATTTACAAAGAAACCAATATAATTTGCCACATTAAAGTAAAAGGAGAAAAATCATGTTATCCTTTCAATAACATACAGAAAAATCCAACCTTCACTTAATTATTTTATTTTATTATTTTTTTTAAGATTTATTTATTTATACATACAAGTCGAGGTATAGGCCAGAGGTGTGGGGTGGTGAGAGGATTCACCAGAGACAGAGTGGGGAGCAGAACAGGCGGATCGACTGAAATACACTGCTGAGGGGAGCAGTGGGTGAGGCAGGAGAGGTCTGCCCCGCCATGTGGGAATCTCCCTGGCCGGGTGTTGAACTCGTGCTGAAGTGGCTCCGGATAGCTCCATAGTGCTGCGCTTAACCTGCTGGGCCACCAGGGAGGCCCTTCACTTAATAATTTTAAAAACCTTTTTTAAAATTTAGAAATGGTTTATTCATAGCATTTCTAAAAAAAACCTCTGCAGATGGCATTATACTTAATGGTGAAATGTTTAAAATGTTGTTAAAATTCAAAACAAGACAAGGGTGACCGATCCCATTGTATCTATCCAACACTGATCTGGAGACATTAATTTCCTTTTATGTGAGTGTAACAGAATGCCCTTCTAAATATGGATTAAATAACGAGGACACTTTTTTAAAGCTCACATCAATAAACATTCAAAAGCTCTAGGACTCTGATGGTTTGGTGATGTCGCCAAGGACCAAGCTCTGTCTGTTGTCCCCTTAGACCTATTCTCTCTGATCTCACAAGATGGCTACACAGCTTCAAGAAGCAGAGAAGCAGAATAGCCAAAGAAGAACTGTATTGCCTCTTACTGTCTCCTCAACAGAGAGGTTAACCTGTCCTAGAATATCTCTGGCCCATAATCTTCACATCCTATAGGCCTGGAGTGAGTCACAGGCCAATACCTAACTTCAAGGAAGCCAGGAGAATAGACGGTATTTTTGGTTACTGGAGGGGTGTGAAGGCTTGTCAAGAAGAAAAAGACAAATAACAGGGTGAGACTGTTTTATCTACAGGAACAGTGGCCATGCTCCTAATACGTGGTAATGCTGGGATTTGAACCAGACAGACTGACTCCATGTTGCTCTGCATGTGCCCCTGTGCTTCCTCAGCCTGGTATACAACTTTGACAATAATGCATTTTTTAAAATTAGCTATTTTTTTCTTACATTTTGTAGTCCCCATAGTCTCCTGCCACCGTATCACCTGTGAACTATCACCATAGTCCCTTGTATTCTTCCCTTCCCTGTTTTGATCCTCTTCTCTCCCCTTCCATTGCTGGATGCTTCAGAGGATTCTATTCCAGAAGCAAGGAAAACAAAGAAGATAAACAGCTGGGACTACGTCAAACTAAATCGCTTCTGTACAGCACAAGAGACAAATGAATGGCACAAAATAGTTGCACACCAAAGGACAGATAATGGACTGATAACGAAGATCTACAAAGAGCTTACACAACTCAACCAAAACAGAGCAAACAACCCAATCAAAAAATGGGCAGAAGAACTAAAAAGACGTCTCCAAAGAAGAAATGCAGATGGCCAACAGGCACACGAAAAAATGTTCAGCATCACTAAGTACCAGGGAAATGCAAATCAAAACCGTAATGAGATTCCACCTCACACTGTGAGAATGGACACATTAAAAAAACTGGAAACAATGAATGTTGGCAAGGATGCGGAGAAAAAGGACAACAATGCAGTTTAACTTTTTTTTTTTAAAGATTATGTTTTTTTTTTTAAGATTTATTTATTTATTTTTATTTATACATACAAGCTGGGGTACAGGCCAGAGGCGTGGGGCGGCGAGAAGGTTCACCAGAGACAGAGTGGGTAGCAGAACAGGCAGATCAGAAATACACTGCTGAGGGGAGCAGCGGGCGAGGCAGGAGAGGTCTGCCACGCCATGTGGGATTCTCCCTGGCCGGGCATCGAACTCGTGTCACCGCTGCCGACAGCTCCACAGCCCAGCGCTTAATCGCTGCGCCACCGGGGAGGCCCAGTTTAACTCTAACTTAATTCTGTACCCAGGACCCATAAAATAACCTGGCCCATTGACTTTCAAGGTCATGTAGTACTCAGAGCAATTAACTGACAACCTTGGAAAAGCTTAAAGAAGCAAAAATCTATTTGTTTCCCACAGAAAAGTTTTGATTTCACATTGGGCTATTTTAGAAATAATTATTTATGACATTTGGGAATTTAAAAATCAGTTCTATCATGTGTGTTTGAATGAATGTGAGAAGAGCTCATCAGCTTTGAAAAGCAGTCCTAGGCATGCAAATCACATGAAAGATTTATAATAAGAAGATTAAGTAACGCTAAGCAGTAAAAGAAACATGAAATACAAGGGCAATTTAAAAATAAAATGGGTCCATCTTAAAATAAATCTTTTCAGACAAATGAAAAAAGTAAATTATGCTTATGTTGGGAAAAAGTTTTTCATTTGTGAAATCACCATATTTTCATCTCACAGTGCATTTGAAATTATATGCATACTATTTAATTAAAGTATAACAATTGTACCTATATGTCACTGATGGTAATAAAAGCATATATTAATTGGTTAATTGGTTTAAAAATCCTTAAGTTTTAATGATATAGAAAAATTTAGTTTTTATAAGCAGTGTATGGATATGGGTGTGTGTTTATTTTGCATTGGTAAATTAAGTTAGTCTTAGCTTTAATTTTACTATGAATGTAAAGTCTTTGAATCTGCATACTCTATATTTGTATTTTATATTATGCACGAGCTTGCAAATATTATTTTTTCCCAGTTTCTAGCTCACTTGGCTGATATTTTATTTTCATATATTTGTGGGCACTTCAATGGTTTACAAATCAAAAATGACTATTCCTAGTCCTAGGCTAAATATCCTCAAAGCACTGGCCAGGCTTTTTGGGATTGGGAGAATGAATTAGAGACAGCAAGGGTCACCTCTGCTTGGGTTTTTCTACGAATAATCTACTATCATCATGTTAGAGTGAAGTCTGGAGACCTCAGGGTGAATTAAGGGAAGAATTCAAAAATTACATATCTATTGATCTTTGATGACAGTTCTAAGTACTATGGAGAAAATGAGCCGTCTTACAGTTACAGTTCATGAGGTCATAATGTAGGATGAATGTTCTGCTTCAAGGTGATGGTACAGACATTGAATTTATAATGGGAAAATAACAACAAAATGACTGCTTTGTGAGTAGAGCAGAATTGAGAGAACTGGTAACAGTACAAAAAAGGAACAATCTTTATTGCTGGACTTTCCAACAAGTTGAAGAAAAATGTATGCATGAAGCATAATAATACAAATAAAAATGCTATAGATCTGTAGATAAGTGATTAAAGAATAGTATGTAAAAAAAAGGTGGTGGCATATGAAAACTATGAACTTACCTGTCTCCTGTCCTGGAAACACAAATCTATAACTGTTTGACATATATGATAAATACCTGAAAGCTGGATAAATTGACCTGCCGCAACAAAAGACAGAGATGACTTTCACCCCAAGGAAGAAAACCCACTATTATAATTCACAGACAGAGGACTCCCCAATGTGTAGAACTTCTCCGCATGGAGTAGGAGAGGGCTGTGTCTTGCAGTAGGTACCCCAACTCCTCAATCCAGCTCAGTGTACAGGAGCCCCTGGAGCTCCCACATTGAGACCCGGTGTGATACACATTCAGAAGAATCAAGGAATTGTAGGGAGTAGAGAACATGCCTTAAAGGGCCTGCAGGAAGACTCACTCACATCAGGACCATGGGCCTGAATCCTGGGGCAAGAATCCTACTGGACACTCATAGCTAAGAGGCAGGGAGCTTTATGGATAATCCCCAGTCAGGAGATGCCATCTTGCAACCTGGGAGATGCCATCTTGCAAACTCTTACAAACTTGCTACTAGCAGTACCACCAGTACTGGGTAAGCCCCAATGTGAACTCCATTTACTTCTATGATGTAGTAGCAATTCATAGCTTCATGCCTTAGGAGTGTATCACACCTCCATTGGGCCCACAGCCCCCCCCACAAAAGACTCCAAGTTGTCCTATGCTGGGCACCCAGCTATCATGCTGCACCTCTTGTCACTGGATGTTATTTTCCTGTCCTCATTGTGCTGGGCCTTTATCCTCATGTGCCAGATCTCTAGCTGAGCCAGGTGGAGCCCCCAAAATCACAGCCAACAGCCCCACATACCGTAGTGCCCAAGATACCAAATGGGCAAGTGCAGTACATATGGGGAATGTGACTTCAGCATCCAGCACAGGAGGGCAAAAGGCACTTCCATCAGAAGATGGAACATCACTCACACAAAACCAATCCATCAAGACCAGAAGAGTGGTGGGTCGAATAACTACCAACACATCAAAGTGTGATATTAATAAATATTTCTAGATACCTGCCACAATTATATTTTGATATAAAAATAGGTGCTTTGGTGGTGGGTGTGCTATGTTATGAATAACTACAGCTGAGAGTGGAAATCCTATACTTTTAAGACACTAACCAGGGTACAAACCAGTAGTACTTGAATAAAAAAAGTACGGGAAAATGTCAGCAAAAAGCTCAGATTTTATAATATAAATTCAATGTAAATCAAAACTTCCATTCTTTTCCAGCTAACGAGGTTCTCTATTTTTTTCAATAAATGTATAAGTTCATTAAAAAATAGTATGGTTTCTATTGGTATAGGTACAAATAATGCTAGTGTGATTTTTTTGGTCTACATTTGTAATTGGAAGTGATATAAATTTCAGGTAAAGATTAGTGGATAAAAAGATAGTATTTTTCCCCCCATCGGAGATCATGGACTCCAGTGAATTCTACAGGTCGGTGGAGCAAAGGGTTAGGAATTCTTACTCGTATAGAAATCTTGTCTCTAGATGTTTGAGAAGTCTCATCATGGGGAGAGTTGTTGAAGTCCCAGGGATAGACATTTAGAACAATCAGTGAGAGAATATTAGAAAGGGAGCTTAAGACAGGCAGATGATGAGACACTGGTAGAAGAAAATAGAACATAATGTTAGAAGGGCAGGAGAAAAATGAGAAAAGACTGGGGTCAAAAAGATTAAAGGAGGAACAGTTGCAAGAAAGAAAAAAATGGTGATCAGGATTATCAGCAAAATTTTAAGAAGGACTAATGGTAATTGTTGAATTTGGCAAGGGAAATTACCAATGACTTAGCAGCGGTTCTCTGTAGGGTGGGAGGGGGTCACAATGCAATAGTTTGAGGAGTGAATGGAAGGAAGGGGAGACAGAAAGCAGACACCCCTTCTACAATGCCAAGCTTGAAGGTAAAATGGGAGCAATGGAGTGACACTGGAGGAGAAACAATAGGGTTAAGGATGAGTTTTGCTTTGTTAGATTGAAGAAACTCAGTGTGATTTGATGTAGAGAGGAAAGATGAGAGAGACAGAGAGAGAGACAGAGAGACAGAGGGAGAGAGAAGCAGAGGGGGGAGGGGAGAAGGGAAGAAGGAAGAGAGGACAAGATATTACAGTCTGCGGGATACCACTGCTTCCCACAACCTTTCTATTTGTGACTGAGTAAATTTCACCCTCTGGGAAAAACAGCAGTAAAACTCAATAGAAGTATGGAGAGGATTTCCTGAAAAGTGTGGAGAACAAAGTATGGAATGTAGAAAACTCCAGTAACTTTTTATTATTTTTTATAGCGAAGAGATTATTGATGGCAAAGTTCCTGCAGAGACAGCAGGGAGTGGTACGGCAAACTTCAGAAGGCAAACACACAGTTCACTAGTTCTCATGGTTTCTTGTGTTGACCAGGGTCAGCTGAACAGTCTGGTGTTGTTAGGTTAGATGGACACTGGGACTGGAACTGAAGGCGCAGCGGAGTGGGGCACGCAGGACAGCTCATTAATGTGTTTGCTGCCTCCATGCATCTTTGTCTGTCTGTCTCTCTGATACTGGCCCTGTCTGCCACTCTCTGTAAGTGGCATCTCCTCTCCATGGCATCTTTCCGTGGCTTGGGCTTCTCTGAGCCTGCTGGGTACACACCCTTCTCACAAGGAGACTTACTTCCAAGAAGCAGCAAAGAGAAGTCAACCATTATTTTAGGTCTACACACAGCCTCACGGGTCATCAATACCTGGCCTGACTGTTAAAGTGACTGACTCTAGTTCTGATTTACCAAGCTGTTAGTGAAACCTGACTTGATTTTCAGCAAGCTCTCCAAGGTCGATTCTGTGCACTTCCAGGCTTGGAAATGACAGGGTCAGGAAGCCAGAGAAGGAAACCAATGGCTCCAGTGAGCTCTCAGCGTTGATCCTCTCTTGCCCTTTCTCTTCATCCCCCCATTTCCTTTGAAAGGACATGATTTCCTTTTGCAAGTTCATGATTCTTCTCTCATAGTGACTTATTCCTTCATTTTAGTACCATGTTTCTTTTTTTAAAGATTTTTTATTTTTATATATATATATTTTTTATTTATACATACAGCTGGGGTACAGGCCAGAGGTGTGGGGCGGCGAGAGGGTTCACCAGAGACGGAGTGGGGAGCAGAACAGGCAGATCAGAAGTACACTGCTGAGGGGAGCAGCAGGCGAGGCAGGAGAGGTCTGCCGCGCCATGTGGGATTCTCCCCGGCCGGGCTTCGAACTCGCGTCACCGCTGCCGACAGCTCCACAGCGCAGCGCTTAACCGCTGCGCCACCGGGGAGGCCCTAGTACCATGTTTCTTAAAGGAAAAAACCCCTTTTCTTTCAGAGTGAATTAAAATCATCAAATCAAACCAATTCAAAGTTAAATATGGAAAACATCCTCCTACAGATACTTCATTTATGAGAAGTCTTTAAAAGTGGTCAACTTTTCACTGGAATCTCAGTTCCCTATAAAGAAGCATCCTCTATATGATTTCACCTCTCTTGCTCTCAGACAGACCTGGTTTCATTTCTCCATGGAGCTGCCTTGATTCACCCTTTTCATTCTATCAGTGCCTCTATTCCTCCTCCCTGTTGTATGTACAGCAACATGTCAAGTTATCCATTTCCCTGTATGCAAACCTGAGTAGCTGAATGTTAACAAGGCTGACTGATATGCAATGAAACATGGACACAAATCTCAATCAGGCTAGGCAATCATAAAATATGTTCCCATTATGTCTGCTCTCCTATTTGCCATAAAATAGTGTTCCAACAGGTATACGAAAAATACTCAGCATCACTTATCATCAGGGAAAGGTAAATCAAACCACAATGAGATACCACCTCACACTGGTGAGAATGGCCCATATTAAAGAAAAACTGACAACAACAAATGCTGGTAAGGATGTGGAAAAAAAGGAGCCCTCTTACACTGCTGCTGGGAATGCAAACTGGTCCAGCCACTATGGATAGCTGTGTGGAGGATCCTCAAAGTAGTAAAAATGGAGCTACCATATGACCCAACAATTCTGCTACTAAGAATCTACAGAAAGGACACAAAAACATTAATTCAAAAGGAAACCTGCAGTCCTGTGTTTATTGCAGCACTATTCACAAGAGCTAAGCTAAACAAACAACCTAAACGCCCCCCAAACAGATGACTGGATCAAGAAGATATGGTCTATATACACAATGGAATACTACTCAGGGATCAAAAAGGACAACCTCATGCCATTTGCAGCCACATGGATGGAGCTGGAAGGGATAATGCTCAGTGAAATAAGTCAGAAGGAGAAAGAAAATACCGGTTTCACTTATTGGAGGAATATAGGGAAACCAAACAAAGGGTTAGAAAAAAAAGAAAGGTTTTATTCTATGTATCATATGGTTTCAGGTCTTACATCTATGCCTTTTATCAATTTTCAGTTAATTTTTTGGTATGCTATGAGATGGTGGATTCCTAAAAGTGGACTTGCTGGATTATATCATAGATCTATTTTAAATCTTTTGCGAAACCTCCATTCTGTTTTCCATTGGGTCTGGATCAGTCTACATTCCCATCAACAGTGTAAGAGGGTACTTTTTTCTCCACACCTTACCAACACTGGTCATTTTGATATGGGTCATTCTCATAGGTGTGAGATGGTATTTCATTCAGGTTTTGATTTGCATTTCCCTGAAAATAAATGCTGAGGAGAAGTTTTTCAAATACTTGGTGGTTATCTGTACATCTTCTTTGAAGCAGTGTCTCTTTAGCTCTTCTACCCATTTTTTGGTTTGTGTTTTTAAAGGTTCCTCGTGTTGTTGCTGAGTTGTATGACTTTTGTAGATTTTGGATATTAGCCAATTGTCAGATATTTGATATGCAAATATCTTCTCATGTTCAGTCTCTTTTCATTTTAATGGTAGTTTCCTTCACTGTGTGTAAGTTTTTTAGTTGTATCTAGTCCCGTTTGTTTATTTTTGCTTTAGTTTCCCTTGTTGTTGGAATTGAGTCCCTAAATACATCTATGAAGTCCAAGTCATGGAGTGTTTTGCTGTTTTCTTTTGTGTATTTTGTGGCTTTAGGTCTTACATCCAAATCTTCAATCCACTTGACTTAGTTTTTGCATAGTGTGAGAGAATGGTCGAGTTTCATTCCTTTGTATGTGGCTCTCCAGTTTCCCCAACACCATTTGTTGAAGAGACTTTCTTTTCTCCAACGTATGGGTCCTTTGTCACAGATTAGCCACTTCTATCAAAGTGGCTTTCAATTATATTCCATTAGTCTATGTGTATATTTTTATTCTAAAACCATACTGTTTTGAAAACTATAGTTTTGATTCAGGGACTGGGATAATCCTGTCTTCCTCTTTTTTGTCAAGATTATTTTGGTTGGGCCTCCCCGGTGGCACAGCGGTTAAGCGCTGCGCTGTGGAGCTGTTGGCAGCGGCGACGCGAGTTCGACGCCCGGCCGGGGAGAATCCCACATGGTGCGGCTAGACCTCTCCTGCCTCGCCCGCTGCTCCCCTCAGCAGTGTATTTCTGATCTGCCTATTCTGTTCCCCGCTCTGTCTCTGGTGAACCCTCTCGCCGCCCCACGCCTCTGGCCTATACCCCAGCTTGTATGACCATTTTTTATTTATTTTAAATAAAAAATAAATCTTTAAAAAAAAAAAGATTATTTTGGTTATTTGGAATCTTTTGTGGTTCCATATAAATTTCAGGAATGATTGTTCTATTTCTTTAAAACACCATTGGAATTTTGATAGGGGTTGCATTGAACCGTGTAATGCCTTGGGTAGGAAGACCACTTTAAGAATGTTAATTCTTCCAATCTATGAGCAGGGATTATCCTTCCATATATTTGTAACTTGTACCTTTTGTTTCCTTCAATGTCTTATAATTTTCATTGTACAGTTCATTCACCTCTTTTGTTAAGTTTATTCCCAGGTATTTAGTACTTTCTGATGCAAAGGGAAATGGAATTGTTTTCTTGATTTTTTTCTCTTCTGGTTTGTTTTTATATATAGGAATGGAAGTGATATTTATTAGTTGATTTTGTAACCTACCACTGTATAGTACTGGTTGTTCTATTCTAATCTAACCCTTTCAGCAAGATTCCTGATTTCTGGAATGCTCCTCTCTCAGCCTCTGTGACACCACAGTCTTCAAGCATGGGGGCAGCTTCTAAGATGATTACTACTGACCCTCACCTCTTGGTAATGAAGTGACACTATAAGTCTGGGCTCAACTTAGGGACTTGCTTCTAAATGAACAGAAAATGGCACAAGTGATGAGTGATACTTTTGAGAATAGAATATAGACAGACTTTGCCTTCTGCCTTAATACCTCTTGCTTACTCTTTCAATTTGATAGGAGGTGGCTGCCATGTTGTGAGCTTCCCTATGGAAAGGCAGAGAGCAAATAGCAAAAATGTTAGTGGGGCCCATAGTGAGTGAAGAACTAGATTCTGCTGAGTATCACTGGGTGAGATTGGAAGCAGACCATCCCTGGCTGAATGTTGAGGTGACTGCAGTCCTCAATGGCAGCCTGTCACAAATCCAGAGCGAGAGGACTGAGTGAGGCTGATCTGAGCCCAGTACCTTAGAAAATAACATTACTTAAAAATTATGCCACATCATGTCAGTGGCTGAACTGAAAACTATGTTTTCTTCAGAAGTTTTGTCATATGACTACTTTCCAAATAAATCAAAGTTGTGAAACATTAAGATGGGCAAACTAAAAAAACAAACAAACAAAAAAACAAACGTGAGGGATTAATTTTTGTTTATTTATCCAAAGGATTATTATATTTTACATAAAGCAAATTCTCACCAGAGAATTGATACTCTAAAGCAAGGAGATTTACACATCCAAATGTTGTTCAGAGAGCCTGTCTCATAGCCTTAGAGCACAGCCTCACAAGGAATTAACTTCTTTGTATGCACTTTATAATTCTGGCAGCAAATATAAAAAGCTTATTGTTCATCTGGAGAGACTCTTTGGTGTCAACTTTGGGGAATATGACAAAATTCCTTATGTAATGTATCTTTACTTTTTAAAAAAATACTTATTTTATTTATTTATCTATCTATTTATTTATTTATTTTTGCGTAGAAGAACCGGGGTGTAAGCCAGAGGTGCTGGGGGTGAAAGGATTCACCAGAGACAGATAGGGGAGTAGAGCAGGTGGATTGACTGAAATTCACTGCTGAGGGGAGCAGCAGGCGAGACAGCAGTGGTCTGCAGAGCCATATGTGGGTCAGCTCTCTGGCCCGGTATTCCACTCAGGCTGGAGCAATGATAACGCTGAGACTTAACCCCTTGTCTAAAGCAGCAATTCAGGTCAAACTTGAAAACTGTAGGATTTCGGCATGACAGAATCACACCTGTGACTGTGAGGACATGAAAAGAATGAGAAGCAGCTGAAAAGATGGATGTTCCGGCAGCTCGGAGAGCAATTTCCTCAAAATCTTTCAATGGTGTCACATTTCACTTTGGGCAAAGCAGGACAAGTGGAAAAGTGGTTAGAAATGATCAATGAGCTAGTAATGCCAAAGAAACTGAATGGCCTGGAAAGAAACTGGGAAGCCTCCCAGTTACAGAAGAAAGTCAGTAAAATAGAGTTTGAAGGAAGAATGCAGGGCACGGAGATGAACAATGTCCGAGGCATGGTAAAATAACACATAAAAAGCCAACGGGGCCAGCCAGAAAGGACATGTGCAGGAAAAGCGGGACAATAAAAGCTTGAGTCCTTCCAGATCAAAAATTGAAAACATATTTACAATGCCTTTCCGAGGTGAGCCAGATTTTTAGAATTTATTTTAAAGGCCCAAGGGTATTTCGGATGGGGTGGAGAGGAAGGAATGGGAGAACATTTAAGAAAGTATAACTGTATAGAATTTAATTGGGAAGTAAGTACTGGAGGGATGGAAGATACCCAACTCCAACACATTCATACACTTTTCTTTGAAAATTTTCCCCTCTCATTTAAGGATTAGCATGTAATCTGATGAAGGCCCTGGATTGTGAGTGGGTGGATTGTGGAGAGAATCTACTCAGCAGTTATTAGGAAATATTTTCTCATTGACTAGACATACAAGCAAGAGAACCATAAAAATAAACATAAAAGATCTATGGTGAACTAAGGAGAGGATGGAGATGAGAGAAATACAGGCTAGAAGAGTTACAGCCATTGGACTCTAAAATTAGCTCTACTTCTTTGAAATTCCAAGAACACACCAGAAATACAACGGGCTACATGCAGTTCTCACAGTCTCGTAAAATTAAGCACTCTGGTTCCTCCGATGCACAGAGACCTTCCAGGGATCTCTGAAAGCATCGTGTCTCTCTGTCATCAGTGCTACAAGCCCAGCTCAAGCACCGAGTGTCTCTTATTTGGGTGATGTTTGCAGCATCCAAGCAGAGAATTCTCTGGATCCCAGCAGTGTTTGATACGATAAGCGTGATCTTCGAAAATGAAAATATGATCATATCTCATTGCTTTTCAAAAAAGTTGAGCTATAGGGCTTCCCTGGTGGCACAATGGGTTAAGCACAGCGCTGTGGAGCTGTCCCCACTGCAGCAAGAGTTCGATGCCCAGGTGGGGAGATTCCCACGTGGCAAAGCAGACCTCTTCTGCCTTGCCCTTTGCTCTCCTCAGAGTGTGTTTCGGTTGATTTGCCTGTTCTGCTCCCCACTCTGTCTCTGGTGAACCCTCTCACTGTCCCACACCTCTGGCCTGCAACTCAGCTGGTATGCATAAATAAATAAATCTTAAAAAAAATCTTTAAAAAATGGTTGTATTTATGGAGACATATAAACATATATTTGATTTGTGATGTCACATGTTTTAAAATGTCACATATATTATATATGTCATGTCTATTATATGTGAAATATATGTGACATCTATTATATGTGACATATACATGATAAATATAATGGAAAATGATTAACACAACAAGTTAACATCCATCACCACACGTAGCCCCATTTATTTTCTTTCTTGTGCCCATCTCATTGCTTTAAGGACAGAGTCCCCAATTCTGAGTGGTAGGTGGCCCCAGACTGCTTCTCTAGTTTAATGACAACGGAAGTCTGGGCACATGCTTTACTTTGCAGGCTCTTTCTCCTCCCTCTTTTCCTCCTACTTCAGTAGCTAACTCACAATCCCAATCATGTAACAGCAAGGTTTATCCTGACCCTGGGATATTTGAGTTTATGACAATGATCCTCTTTTCCTAATTTCTTAAAATTTAATTTTATTTTTTAAATTTTATTTTTAAATTTTTATTTTTTAAAAAAGATTTATTTATTTATTTATTTTTGCAGAGAAGACCAGGGATGCAGGCCAGAGGTGTGGGGGGTGAGAGGACTCACCAGAGACAGAGTGGGGAACAGAATGGGCAAGTTGACTAAAACACACTGTTGAGGGGAGCAGATGATGAGACAAGGAGAGGTCTGCTGTGCCCTATGTGGGTCAGCTCCCTGGCCGGGGCTATAACTCAGGCCACAACAGTGACAGCGCTTAGCCTTAACCTCTAGACCACCAGACAGCCCCCCCCCCATCTCTGTTTTCCTTGCTCATCTCCAATGTGATTATTTCACATCCTATGTTCAATCACTTTTTACCTTCCAAGACTTAGTTTAGGGGAGAGTTCCTAACTGTAAGTCCTCTAACAGATGTTTCTCCTCCCTCACTAGGCTGTGAAGCCCTACAGGGCAAGAACTCAAAATTTATTATCTCTCTATATTCCCAGGACTATGTCCCCTCAAATGTTCACTAAATAGGAAAGGTTCGGGGAAGGTGGGCTGCATAATGTGACTAAATTGGTTTGTTGATTAGAGGGAATGAACAGTAGCAGTGTACACAGACCCAGCAAATAACCTCCATCTCACTTAGTAGCAGGTATGACAATGGACCTTTAAAAAGCTTTGGACAGGGCCTCCCCGGTGGCGCAGCGGTTGAGTGCTGTGCTGTGGAGCTGTCGGCAGCGGCGACGCGAGTTCGACGCCCGGCTGGGGAGAATCCCACATGGTGCGGCAGACCTCTCCTGCCTCGCCGGCTGCTCCCCTCAGCAGTGTACTTCTGATCTGCCTGTTCTGCTCCCCACTCTGTCTCTGGTGAACCCTCTCGCCGCCCCATGCCTCTGGCCTGTACCCCAGCTTGTATGTATAAATAAAAAAAAAAATCTTTAAAAAGCTTTGGACATATCTAGGGTAAATGAAACACAAATCAACCAATTCAATTAAAGGTAAATTTTTAAAAGGAAATTTACTTCACTGGCTTGGCAACTCCAGCCAAGTTTTCAGTGAACGGAAGTCAGGGGCGAAATTATTTTTCTGGAAAAGAGGAAAACTATATAAACGGGTGACCGAACACTTCGTATCCATCCTTGAAAAAATCTATTAGAGAAATTCATCTACATTTGCTAATGAGAGTGGCAACGACAAGTGCTAACAGAGAAATCAGTTTTAAAGTTTCGTTGGTTTCCAAAATGAAGAACTTTCAAGTTGCTTTGTGGTTAAAGGGTCTTTAAAACAAGAGCGCGCGCGCGCGCGCGCGCACACACACACACACACGCACACACACGCACGCACACACAGCTTTTTCACTAGTCCATTCTCTACTTAGCAGACTGTTAACCTGAAAAGTACCCAAATTTCGGGGGGGGGGTGAGGGGGGACAACTGAGCTCTTCAGTGTTATTCCCGTCCCCCAGTAGAAGGACCCAACCACGGACGGTAGGAGAACTTGGGGATGGTTTTTCCCGCCAGGAAACCGATCATCTGCTAGTTGCCATTAAGTCAATTCCGCCTAAGATCCACTTCTCTAGGTCAAAATCTATTAGATCCCCTCTTCAGGGTGGTTCAGAAATTAAATCTCATGAAGAAGTGACCCACTAGGAACAAATTCCTTAAAAGGTATTCAGGATAAACTCATTCTTTTCCCCTTAAAAAAATGGAGCCGCATCAACTACACCAAAAACGTAAGTTTCCACTTGTGTGACAAAACAGTCTCAAGCAATACTGTGACTTTCTCTGCAGACTACAGTCCTTCCCGACACTGGGGACTCTGCTCCCTTCCCCTGGGTGCGGTAAGGTTCTGGAAGAACTGACGTGGGCTTGGAGAGCCAGCGATCGCCCACTAGGCGCTAAGCTAACAGCTCTCGGGATGGGAACGCTGCCTGTCCTCAGGGTGCTGCTCAAGGGTTTTCCGGAGCTCTGGCTCCGGAGGCAGCGTCAGGGTCTCCCGAGAGGGCTGCAGTCAGCCCCGCCCCTGAAAGGGGGCTAGTGCTCGGGGTCACAGCGCCTGGGCGCCAACCTCCTCCTCCCGCTGCGCATCTCCTCCCCCGGCCGAAGCGCAGACTCGGGCTGTCCCGATTGTTGCTGACTGCGTCTGTCACATTGTGGGCCTGGTGACATGAATGGATGGACTGGACACACCTTCCAGTCTTCTAGAGAAAAACTCCTACCCGGATCTGCATAGCGAGCAGGAGGGACTCCCCGGACGCCCCCAGAGCCTACGCGGTCGGGTTAGGGAAACACACAGCTTCCCCCTCCCCCTCTCACTCCTCCCATCCCTTAAAAACGCCCAACCCAAATAAATAATATCCTCCCCAGGCTGCCGGCGTCCACGGTGCCGTCTTCTTCCCGAGCTGGTGCGCTCCAGCCCCGCGGGAGGCGGCGGCGCAGGGCTCGGAGCAGGCGCACGGGGCGAGGCGGGCACTCAGTCGGCCCGGGGCGCCGCACCATGCTCCCCAGCGCCGTGGCTGCCCACGCCGGCGCCTACTGGGACGTGGTGGCCTCCTCGGCGCTCCTGAACCTCCCTGCAGCGCCGGGCTTTGGCAACCTGGGCAAGAGTTTCTTGATCGAGAACTTGCTGCGAGCCGGGGGAGCCCCGCCGCACGGGCTGCAGCCACTTGCACCCCACGGCCCGGCGGCCGTCCTGCCCCCCACCACAGCAGCGGCCGTGGGCGCTCAGGTTAGGCCCCTTCCAGCCAACCCGGTACCTCTCAAGCTGTGCCCGGCGGCCGAGCAGGTCAGTCCGGCCGGGGCGCCCTTCGGCACGCGGTGGGCTTTCCAAGTGCTCAGTCCCGCGGCGGACGGCGCCAGGTTGCCAGGCCCGGCTCCGGGGGACCGAGACTGTACCTTCCAGCCTTCAGCGCCAGGTGAGCCAGAACCTCCCCCGGCAGCCGCCGCGCTGCACCTTCCAGCCGGCTGGGCCCGGCATCTGCGCACGCGGCGGTGCGCACAGCGCCTAGGGAGCCCAGACCGCCCTGCGCCCCAATCCGCGCCGGCCCGGGACCTGCCTAGCACAGTTCGAACTTTAGTGGCAAGGCCATTTAGGGGTGAGGAGGTGATTACCGTTCCTTGTGACTCCTGCCTCCTTTCCGTTCCCCTTCTTCCCCCCCATCTTTCTTTCTGCCCCCTTGTTTCAACAAGTGGAGGGCTACTTTGATTTCCTGGCTTTTCCGGAGCAACTCTTGGAGGCACCTCGTGTTAGTGGCAAAGGGCAGCCCCTGATTCGGGATGTTTGGACTCACTGGACCAGTTTCTAGGGGTTTCCCAAGTTCAGCATGTCTTTGCTCCGGCTCCGGTCCGGGAGGCCGCGTGGTATCAGCCCGGTGGAAAGGTCTTGGCAAGATTAGCTTCGTGCCGCCGGTTTTGTGGGCTTTTGTCTTGCCAACTGTTGTGACAGTTGCAACTATTCAAAACGATCTTTACAAAGGAGAGTTGCAAAGAGTGTTGACTTTCATGCTTACATTTTGGATCTCTAAGGGGTCAGGAAAATCAAGGCCGACTTTTTCTTCTTGCTGAAATGGCTGAGTTGGCACCTGGAGTGCGAAGTTCACTGATAAATGGGAAATTACCAAAAGAAGGTAGTTTGGGTTTGTTTTAATTCCATGAAACTTAAGCAGTGTGACTGGGATGGAGGCTGTTTAATCAAATATTAGCTGCTGAAGTTGGCAGTGAAAAAAGGAAGAACCTCTTAGACACCCAGAAACTAAGATACACTTGTATTATTTATTTATTTACTTATTTGATCCTTAAACCCTCTTAACTAATTCTTTTAATCCCGATGGGTCTGTCCGGAATGACTAAGAAACGCTTTTTCAACAGATTCCATTGTCCCAGCGAACTGTCGGATCAACTTTTTTTTTTTCTTTTTTTGCTAATGGTTTTATAGAATTTAACATGTTTCAAACTTGTCCTAGTCTTTCAGGTTGAAATGGTTACTGAACAAAGTGAATGGAACAAATAGAATTACATGAGCACCGGTCTTATTCACTTAGTGTAAAACCTAAACTCTGGAATATCTTTTTTTGCATCTCGGGAGAGGAACAAATACAGTTACGGCAAAGTGTATGTGCTTGGAAATTTGGTCTACTCTGTTTTTTTTGACTTATTAGAAAAATCAGAAATGTGTAAAGTAGACAAGAGTTAGTAAATAATGTTGTTTCATAAAAATATCATTTTCGGGAACGTGGTGATTTCAGTAACTTTGGGTGGTTTGGCGTTGTATCCATAGGAGTTATTTTTGAAGGATTCTTTGCAGATTTTACAGATTCAGTTTAAGTAAATGCTAATCAAGTGCAGGTATTTTAAGAGCAGTAAAATAATTTCGTATACCTACCTATTTCATTCAATATATTGTAACTGTTGAGAAATGGTTTCTTAACTACATTCTATTTATTTTCAAGAACATGTTCATTCTTGTACCCTTATTAAAGTATTAAAATGCAAAAATGATTTTTTGAATAATTAAGAGGCTATAAGAATTTACATTTCCCTTTGAAGTACTCCAATATAGCTTAAGCATCTATTTTTCCTAATATCTTATTCAGTCTTTATGGAAGATTTGATGTTCTTCTGGGTTCTTTTTCATTTGAACAAATAACTTTTAAAAAAAATCATTCTTCTCAGGAGTGCATTTAATTTTTGAAACTAGAAAAATATTTTATGCAAATTAAGACCTGGTAAATTTGTCTCCACCAATGTGCTGCTTAAGACCAGCATTTACATTTATTTACTTTAATGATTTGGCAGGAAATGCAGTTTTCTGAAGATTGCTCCAGTTTTACTTAAATGGCGGTGTTACCATCCCCAAAAGTTTGGATACTGTTTTATATAGAACTATAATGAATGCTGACAATATTCACTGTCACCTGGGGTTTAGATGAAGATTAAACGATGATTTGAGGGTATGTATCGAGCACAGAGGTTATAGAAGAGCAACCATTTTCTGAAATGCTAATAAACAAACAGTTCTGGTTATTTAGATTCTAACGTGGGAGTGGATTGCAAAATGTGGATTTTAAAAACATCTACATATTGACTACTACCTCTTTTTTCTCATAACTTGTTGAGTTCACCAGTCTAAATGTTAAATAAGAAAATCACAGTTTTTTTTTAAAGCACATTGGCGAAATACATTATCAATTAGGTGATTGATGTGATTTCACGTGCTTTGGCCATATTATTTTTGTTACTCACTGCTGATGATAACTTAGCTTTCATTCACACCTCTTCCCCAGGCCAGGCTCTATTCTAGGCCATTGGGAAAGTTGTGAACAAAACAGATGACACTCTCCGTGCAGCTGTCATTCCCTGTTCTATACCGCTTTATGGTTTATCTAGCATTTTCATAATTGGTCAATTTTTTTCTGTGATTTTTTCACCTGCTGATTTTGTTCCTTTCTGAATTATAATTTTAAACATCTCTGGACTTGTGAAAGAGAAAAAAAAATGCCCCAACTCCTCAGGCCCCCTAGATTAGTCTCCCTTTGAATATGAGAGTTTAATGAGGGATGAGAAAATCAATTGCATGTTATCCCAATAATAAATCAGATTGTGATATTTGTATCTGAGCTCAATAAGGAAAGAAATTGGCTTCCCTTTCTTGTATAAGATGGGTCTGAGAGGACTGATACTCAAACAGGAAGGAAGATTTATAGGTTATGGACGAAAGTATAGCTGGCTATGGTTCATCTTTGAATATCAGCAAGTCTTGCAGGATTGTAGAGTGGATAAAGGAACACCCCACAGCTATGCCTTGTCATTTGTTTATATAGAGTAGTTTAAAAATGTTACTTTCAAAATCACAGGCATTCCTCAGTGTGAGAGGGGCACACTGCAATAGTAGGTAGGGTATAGGTGCACCTGCAGCACAGGAAGTTGAAGAGGGGAAGAAAATAAGGTCTTGGGTCTGCTATAGTTTTTCAGTGGAAAGCAGGTTTGCAAGTAAAGCCTGTTCATCAGAGATCTTTCCACAGAAGTTCATGAATGTCATTCTTTAGTGAATATTGTATTAGATTAAAATATTCTTTTTATGAATGAAGATCTTAAAATGTAAAAAGCTGAACATTTGAAATCACTCTCATTTTATCAGTTTTATTCAAAGAAGGGGACAAATAGGCTTACTTTTAATAACATTTGTTATTTTAAACATTTTGCAAAATGTTTGACATAAAAATTTTCCTGAATATAATTTCTTTTATTGATTATTATCTCTACTCTTTGTGTTACGTAGAAAGGGGACTGGAAAGAAAAGTTTATTCTGGGTAGATGACTTGAACTGTTCCTTTTTTTTATTAAAGTCATTTTGTCAAGTAGTCCAGAAATGGAACCAGATTCATAATATTTTTTTTTCTGGTACCACTTCGGATCATTTTTAACTATAGTTAGTGTGCTGTCTAGTTTTCTTGTCCATCTCCCAGTCCCAGTTTTACTGTTTGTTTATTTTTCCTTGACTGTGTCAAACAACTTGCACTTATGTTTTGGGCTCTAAATATTTTTCCTGAGATGCACTTTGGACACCTGGGGAGAGAGAACAAGATGGAACTGTGTTTCAAGTGTGGATTCCAGCCTTAAATTAGGAAGGCTGGTTTGATTTATGAAGCCAGAGTTTGTCATTTATTTTTGCTGATGCCATGCTCTAGATTTATTTTACAAACTAAAAATCACAGAATCTTGTGATGGGATGTGCCAACCCAGAACCAGGAAAATGAGAATTGGGTATTTAGAATAACGCAGTCTAGCAGTTCCTTGCTCATCTCCCTTCCATCCTTCAGCAGAATTTGTAGATAATATCAAATGGTATTCTTACAGCATCTGTGCATTTTAAAAAATCTGCTTAATACAGTTTTAGAATTATATGTGAACGTATTAATAACTTCTCTATAGTTCATGAGGAATCAGTTCTGCATTAATTGCTATGTGGTCCCCAAGTTAATGAACTCAAGAGGTTCTTGAAACTGAAGAGAAACAACAGAACTAAGTGGCCATTCTTTTACTTCTGTGCTGGTTGAATTAGCCTCAATCCTTATAAAATAATGATGGAGTTGGAACTACACAAGGTAGCAATTTACATGCCTTACATTTATCCTAGTACCTGAGTTGCTCCCAATCCCTAACACACACCTCTCTACTTGGTTTCCCCAGTCAGGAATCACAATCCCTTAACATATATTGAAGCTTCTGCAGGTTAGTTACAAAACAGGAGTGAATGCAATAGGCAAGTAGGGACATTTTAGAACTTTTCCCTGACTTTCGCTGTCAGGATTTGAGGATTATTTTAAGAGGCACAATGTTTGAACGCCCAGAAAATTACATGTGGATTTATGCAGAAAGAACACGGGATTTAGAGCATTCAGAGTTAGATACAGGAGGCCAAAAATGTCACATGTTATGGACAATTTAACGGATTCTCAATGGTGATTTTATCTACATTTTCTTGTCGTAAATATGACTCAGATGTTGGAATCTAAGCTGTGCATTTGATTTTGATATGCTCCTCTTCTTCCTGTTCTGGTTCCCACCGGGGATGGGGGGGAATCTTTTTGCTGTAAGAAGGTATTTTATGATGAGTTTTGCTACTAAACTATGATAGAAATGGTAGCAACTTGAAAGGAAAGAACATTGAACATTGGCAATAAATGTTCATAAAACACTTGAAATATTTTGCTATGAATGTTTCTACAGAAGTCAAATTTTCAAGATATTTAAGCAAATAGGCCCTTATATGAAGGCGAGGGTGAACGCTTCACTTACTGCTCGCTCAGCCTACTCTCACCATATTTCTGTTTCTATATTTCTTATTAGATCTTTCAAGGGAACTCGATTTGCAACTCTTAGGACAGTATTTGTCCAGTTAATCGTGAGTTCATAGAGACTGAAAAATTCTCAAGTACGGTGATTCTTTTTTTCATAATAAAGTCACACTACTTTAAGACAGTTAAATCACTCTAAGTTTTTATTCAAATACACTGGAATCAGTCAGGAATAAAAAAAGCAGATTGTAAAAAGAAACAATAAGATTTTTATCTAGGAATGCTTGTTAGAATTTTTATTTAAGACTTCATTAGATCATACTTCTCTTTTATACTCTCTTACTAAGAAATTGGATTTTTGCCTTAACATATAATTTGCTTACCAGACCCTTCTATATTTTATTCCAAAGTATTTTATTTTACTGTCAGTAATGTTTCCACTTTTAATGAAATCTCTCTCTTTCATTCTTTTTAGCCTCCAGTCAATACTTGATTTGGCAATGCTGAGTGATTCATCACTTTATATAGTTACCATAATGATTTCATTTTTAATAGCATTATTCATTTTGTCAAGTTGGGAATATTTCAGGGGCACATTTTTTTTTGGTGAGGCTTGTGAACAGTAAACTTAATGCACCAACATTCTCTCTGAAGTCCAAGATCAAAAAGCCTCCATAAGTTTTTAAACTTTTGTTTCAGAACCAAAGCATCCAGGAAAGGCAAAGTTAAAAAAAGAGAAAATTTCAAGTCTTTATCCTGTATATTGCTGAAGACTGAATTGCCTTATTATCTATATGTATTCTAAAGGTAGATTAGGTTTTTCTGTCCTCTTTCATGTGTTGAGTCCCCACACCACACCACCCATACATTTCTACTAGTCTTTTTAAGAGGACTCAACATTTTTACACTTTAAAATTTTATTTTTTTTTAATATGAAGTGATTTTTTTTTAAAGATTTACTTATTTATACATACAAGCTGGGGTACAGGCCAGAGGCGTGGGGCGGCAAGAGGGTTCACCAGAGACAGAGTGGGGAGCAGAACAGGCAGATCAGAAATACACTGCTGAGGGGAGCAGCGGGCGAGGCAGGAGAGGTCTGCTGCACCATGTGGGATTCTCCCTGGCCGGGTGTCGAACTCGCTTAGCGCACTGCCAACAGCTCTGCAGTGCAGCACTCAACCGCTGCACCACTTTAAAATTTTAAATTCAAATCTCTGAGAATGGGGCCTCCCTGGTGGCCTAGGGGTTAATTCTCAGCACTGTGGCCTCTAAGGCCTGCGTTTGATCCCCTGCCAGGGAGCTGACCCACATGGCGCAGCAGACCTCTCCTGTTTCTCCTGCTGCTCCCCTCAGCAGTGGATTTCAGCCAATCCGCCTGTTCTGCTCTCCACTCTGACTCTCACCACCCAACCCCCCCACCCCCTACTCCTCTGGCCTACACCCCAGGTCTTCTACACAAAAATAAATAAATAAATAAATAAATAATCTTAAAAAAAAATAAATCCCTGAGTAGAATATGGAAGGAGTCAGTGAGTTATTCTTTGAGAAGATTTGTGCACATTAAAAAAATAAAAGTCATGATAGCTGACAGGTTTTATAATAGGCTAATCTAGGGTTGGTGTGTTGGCGTGAGCTTAAGCGTGCTGAACCAATTATGTAAGGACATTGTGCCTAAGACAAGTGATTCATCAAAGCTGGAAACAGATTCCCTCCTGTTAATATATTTTCTGTAGGTGCTTTTGCACTACAAATTCAGCAGTTACAATAGAGACTGTGTAACTTGCAAAAACTAATGGTTATTGACTATCTGTCCTTTTATAGCAAATGTTCACCAATGTTTTCTCCAAAGCATAAATGGAAAAGTGGTTAAATTTCAAAATAATATACAATTTTCAGCTGATTTTAGTAGCATTTCTATAATTTTAAAGCCTGTATATTTCTATATTTTAAGCCCGAGATCTTTCTATCACTGATTGTATAATTTTAAACAATCCAGGTAATCTTCATATTCTCTCACCAAAATGAGGACAGATGTCAGGGACAGAATTTGACTGTAAAGCTCATTGATAAGGAACAGAGAAAGATGGGAAAGATTCTTTGTATCAATCGATCTCAAGAGGCATTGCTGTTAAGAAACCGTTGCAAAACTTGCAAGATTTAAGGTAGGATTTAATAATTCTCCCTTACAGTTTTGTGGGTTGGCTGGACTCAGCTGGGTAATTGTCACTTGGAATTTCATGCAGCTGAAGTTAGTTGTTGGTTGGGGTTGCGGTCATTGGAAGGGTAGACTGGGCTGACTGTCCACCAAGGCTGCTCGAGTCACAGGTGCCAGGTGATATCTGCTGACCAGGCTCGTGGCAGCATCCACACTGGGCTTCACAAGTGTCTTGCACTTTTCTAGCATAGTGGCTGGATGCTGAAATGGAGCGTGTTTTAAGAGCACACATTTCAAGTAACCGAGGTGGTCGCTGCAAAGCTTCCTAGGATCTCACCTCGGAAGTTCCAGAATGTCACTTCTTCCATATTCCTTGGTCAAGCAAGTCAGAAAGACCAGTATAACTTCAAGAGAAGAGGAACCAGACCCCCTCTTAATGAAAACAGTGCTAGATAACTTGCAGTCTTTTACACTCTGCCATAGGGTGAGATCAAGTAAACTGTCTTCAGACATAGTTCCCCCCAAATGGTCTCCTGCAGGTATAGTCCAGTGCAGGGATGGATCACACAGGGCTGGTATAACTGGGAGCTCAAGGAGCTTTCCCAAAGGTTTTTAGGTACTGAGAGCTGCAGGTACTATCTGGTATGATGCCCTCTCCTGTGGCATCAATTTTGTAATAAACAGAGCAAGGAATTTCCTCAAATGTAAGGAAGGCTCCTTGAAGAGTGAGGCAGCAGAGGCAGGTGGTGACCGTCTTTGGTGGTTGCAATGAACTGGGGTTTTGCAGCTCAAGAAGATGCCAGACTGGAGAAGGTGGGAGGGTACGAACACGTGATTGTTACCTATTGCAACACCTCTTATTACTGTAGTAGGATCCTTCCTTCTAGTCCCTCCTTATTCCATCATGTCTTTATCCACCACAGCCGGTTCAATGTTTTGAAATACAGCTTTGGTTATATCACCAAGTTACTCAAGAAAACCTTAAGAATCCCATTTAATTATCAGGTCAAATAAAAATACTCAGTTTGCCCTTCAGGACCATCAGCTTCAAATAATTGCTTGCTGCTCCCCTCCAAACAAATAATTGCTTGCTGCTCCCCTCTTAGACCTTGTTCCAGGAGTCAGGCTGGTCTCCACATCTATTCCTCACCTGTTCATCATATGTTTGTTCCCCACCCGTTCCTCACCACCATCTCTGTCACCTTTCCTTTGTTCATGGGACCATTCCATCCTGAGACACCATCATTTTCCTTTGTTATTTTAGTAACCTTCCAAATCAAGGTCAAGAAGATACTTTTCCTTCTTTTAACTTTCTTTGAGCTTTCCTGATAGTGTTCTTTTCCTTTTACTCTTCTTTATTTCGTAAAAGTCTGGATTATGCGTCTTTTTTTCAGTGATGTCTTAGAATTGAGCTCAGACTATGTCTTTCATGGTAGGAGTAAAGGCTGGCATTTATTGTGTGCCTGCCATATGCCTGGCACTATTTGATGTTTTTTCCTTCTAATCTCATCCTGGCTTACCTCATAATCATCTGTGCAGATTTGGAAGAAAAAAAAAAAAGCTATGCTCAGGGGCAACTCTTGCCAGCTTGAAAACCCAAATGTTGTGGGACCTGAGCATTTGTATTTTAAAAAAGCTCTATAGATGATTATAATGTACATTTAGGTTTGAGAATCACCCTGGTTAGGGAAATACACCAGTCTTATCTCCTTCTAGGTTAATGTTCAGATTTGACAGGACAAAATTGAATTTATTGTGTAAAAGTTTACGTATCATTTCATTGAAAGCAGATTCAAAATCTGTAAGTTAAGGAACACTAGAGCCCAAAAATTCTTCTAGGGAGGGAAACGATAACCTGTGCAATCTCAGCATTTGTACTCCTCGGAACTTCAGACATGCAATAAATATTATTTGCACTGAATTAAAAGGACAAAATCAACACATAGACACTACACTTGATTTCTTTTCTCGTGATCTGAGCCCCAGAAAGTTAAGACTTTTATTTTTTAATTTTTTCTTTGTCTCTGAAATACTCAAGGCAACAGACAAGAAGCAAAACCACTGACTTCTGTGGTTTTCTGATGAGGGGAGTTGTGAAGGACGAATTGACTTAACTTGCCTTTCCTTGTGACAAAAGGCAAGTTTGCACTAGATCACACAGGGGAATTACTTCCATGTTGTGTGATAAAATAAATCACACTTCATTAGATAATTGATATTTTTTAGGTCTTACTTTTCAAGACAGATGGTTGCCATTCTTTAGAGTCTCTTGCTTTGGTCTGCTATATTCCAGATTGCCTGTTCAAGTGTGTATTACTTTAAGTTATGATGTTTAGATTTCTTTATTCTCTGCGCCCATTTATTCAGTCATTGAAGGCACTCATTAAAACCATCTTACTGAAATTAAGTTATTCTTAATTCCCAGTTATTCCCAGTTATGCTTTTCTAGAGTTATTTTTTACCCCTGTGGATGCTGTAGAAAGACATTTTGGAATCTTTCTCATTTCTCTTCACGCTTCTTGAAATGTGCTGCCCAAGTGGCACAAAATCTCAGCAGGCTCCTGAAATTCACTTGAAGATTTTATTAGTGGTGTTCAGTCTTCTTTCTTTGAAATGTCAAGCTAAGTCAGTTAGTACCTTGGTTTGCGATGATCATACAATGCAGTGTAGTCAGATATCATTAGGTTTCTCCAGCAGTAAAGAAAAATGAAAATCATAATACTTTCATTTTTTTCTAGAAAAAAGAATTTGGAAAGTAATTTCTCTATGACTTGTAGCATCCTTGATTGTGAGATACTTATATAACAGAACCAAATTGTTAATTTAGTAAAAAAAAAAAAACAGACTAGGGCCTCCCTGGTGGCACAATGGGTTAAGGTAGCATTATGAAGCTATCCAGAGCCACTGCAGCACAAGTTCGATATCTGGCCAGGGAGGTTCCCACGTGGCACAGCAGACCTTTCCTGCCTCGCCTGCTGCTCCCCTCAGCAGTGTACTTCAGTCGACCTGCCTATTCTGCTCTCCACTCTGTCTCTGGTGAATCCTCTCACTACCTCACACCTCTGGCCTGCACCCCAGCTTGTATGCATAAATAAATAAATCTTTAAAAAATAAATACAAATTTAAAAAGTCAGGCTAATTCACCAGTCAGTTGGCTTTAAGCTCCCATTTTTTGTTTTAACTTTTGGTTTTTTTTTTTTTTTTTTTGCATAGAAGAACTGGGGTGTAGGCCAGAGGTGCAGGGGGTGAGAGGATTCACTAAAGACAGAGTGGGGAGCAGAACAGGTGGATTGACTGAAATGCACTGCTGAGGGGAGCAGTGGAGAGACAGGAGAAGTCTGCTGTGCCATGTGGGTCAGCTCCCTAGCCAAGGATGGAACTCAGACCGTAGGGGTGACAGCGCTGAGACTTAACCCCTAGGCCACCAGGGAGTCCCTAAACTCCCATCTTAACTAAGCATTCAAAGCCTTCGATTTTCTGTCTTCAGGGTCTCAGAACATCTGAATAAGAAGTAAAAGGTTCATGAAGTTTTCTGTGAATAAGTGATTTTAGTTATTTAAAATCAGACATACCATATTTAGTACCAAAAATTCTTCTTATTTGGTAACAGTTTTCCCACAAACACCTGAAGTTAGATTTGTTGGTGGGATACAAAATTTGTCTTCTGCTGAAGTGTTTTGTAAAGAGAACTGAACATTGTGCTGTAGAACTTGACAGTGTGTATATTTCCCGTGAGAAAGGCCATTTATTTTTGTTTTCTGGAAAACATGGGTGATGCAATCATTTTGGGGGGAACTTGGGTTTTCTCGATGCCTGTACTCTTTATACTTTATGGTCAGATATTATGCTAAAATGCTTATATTTCTTTTGTCCTTTAAAAATATTTGCTAAGAGAAGTCACAATCATTCCCACGCCAGTTGGTGCTCACTTGAAGTTGAATGTTCAGGAAGGAAAGCCAGTTATTGCTTGCATGTAGCAGAAACACAATTTTTTTTTTTAAATATTGTACATTAAACCCGCAATAACTTACTGCTCACTCCATGAATAATAAAGTAGCTGCATAGAGACCGTTGATGACCTTTGAGATGCATGTAATCTGGGGTGAAATTCTCTTGTTTTCTGCCTCTCAGAGCATCTTCCAAGTCCTTTTTATGGCTTACAATTGTTTTAATACACCTGTCAACTTGTCCCTTTGTTTTTTAATCAAACTCGAGTTGCCTTTTTGGTTCATTGCTTGTAAAAGTAAGTGATTGATCAACACTTAAAAAATATAATACATTTTTAACACGTTGCCTTATTTTAAATGGTTCTGGCCTAAGCCCATTCACAGTCCTATAGCCACATGTTCAGCTGGATTAGCATTCGAATCTGTCAAAGTAGAGCATGGAACCAAAAAATGGAGCACTTCATTGGAATTTCGCAGTGATTTCCACATAAACCAGTTTCAACAAGGTGTATTTATGTATAGCAATCAGGAGCTGACTAATCTCCCGTGTAAATATATGAGTGTCAGCGAGGTGATTTTAAATGGTAAGAAATTCTACACAATAGAACTTTTTGCCTGGTCATGTCGCATGCTGTTGTTTGGCCAAAATGAGTGTTGTTACTGTAGATAGGTTATTATTTTTATTACAGCTTTACCATGTCCAGATAGGGTAATAAAAGGCAAAATATAATAAGCTGTTCAATAAAATGCTTTTCTGGTTAAATTCAACACTAAAATTGTGTATCTCAGAACCACATTCATACAAATTAATGTAATTGATCACTTGTCTTCAAATAAACCATCCATTTTTTTTATTTGTTATTTTTCCATTTTTAGGACTGTAGTAGAAGATTGAGAAATATGTTGGTAAAAATAGGAAAATTTATACTTTGTATATACTTGGCATCATTATTTTAATAGTATCACTTGCATACTTTTTTATTTTCTATATTGAGCAAAATAATTTTTTGGATTTTCAGCTATCATGGTGTTTAAGTATGTAAATGCAATATAGAGTTGTGGTCTTTGTCTTTTACTTCGATTTTTAAAATGTCAAATAACACAATAGCCATAATGTAATTATTTATGGTATGTTTATTTTGGAAGTGAAGTAAGTTACCTAACAGAAATGCCTAAGAATAAATATAATGAGGTAGCTTTTATACATAAAAACATATCTCCATTTTTAATGTACTTCATATATAATGAAATAATGGAAAATAATGAAATAATGGAAAATATAACTGCCTATATAGTGCCATACTCTTACAATATATTATGTTGGTTTTATCATTAATATTAGGACAACAGATGCAACAATTAAAAAAATTTTTGAAATTTCATAAAAATGTTGACAACCAAAGTGGGTCTCTTCTCCATACTTTGTTCAGTTGCCATATTTTCAAAACAAACACTTCATTCACAAATTAATCTAGATTTAAAGAAACAAAGTATAAATATCAACAGGCTTCCATTGTATCATAGAAAAAAGCTTACATTTTTGATTAATTTGCAATTTGAAGGCATTAAGGACCCTCAGACTATAGATTCTTACAGGACAATATACTTGTTTTGTTCTAGCCTTCAAAGATAGTGTTGCAAATAAATACATGCCTGTCAATTGCTTAACATACAAGTTAGCAATTACTGTGTCTTGAAAAATATATGTATTCATAGCAATAATAGTCACTACATATAACTTAGAAAATAAAAGTGTTTCCATTGAACATGAAAGGGAAAGTAATAACAATGTTTATTTTCAACTCACCATCTATATTTCAAGTTCATCTGTTAGGATTGGAAGAGCTGGAAATTTTCTCACTCTTTACTTAGGGATAAGTTTCCTGTTTCTTAGTTTTGCCAATCATTCATTCACACTGAAAATTATTTTGACTCTTTCGAATGGACCAGGTACTCAGCTGGGTGTGCGATAGTAAAAGCAAGTTGTTCAGCTTCAGGAAATCTCACCCATATTATTTTTTTTTTAAAGATTTATTTATTTATGCATATAAGCTGGGGTGCAGGCCAGAGGTGTGGGGTGGTGAGAGGGTTCACCAGAGACAGAGTGGGGAGCAGAACAGGCAGATCAACTGAAGTGCACTGCTGAGGGGAGCAGCGGGCGAGGCAGGAGCAGTCTGCCGGGCCATGTGGGAATCTCCCCAGCCAGGCGTTGAACTCGCGTCGCTGCTGCCAACAGCTCCAAAGCGCAGCGCTTAACTGCTGCGCCACCAGGGAGGCCCCTCACCCATATTGTGTTGAACACCACGTGGTATATATGTGTTGAAGGCCATGGTATGTTTAAGACACTTAACCAAAGCATGGTGTAAAGTAAGTGCTCACTAAAGAATAGCTATTATTAATGATTTGTGACCTCTCTTATAGTTACCGTTCATCTGCAGAAGGATGTAGTTTAAAATGTCTTTATTTATAAGAGTAATGATAAATACACCACGTATATGGATTAAAAACTAACAGTATGCTTCTGTAATATAAGTATTCTGCAATTAAGGATGGCTACATGTCATGGAGAAATTATTTTCAAAATTCTTCTTTCCAAAAAATAAAAAAATGTGTAATTTTCATTTTTCTTTAGTGGTGGAAAATTTAAATGGTATCAGGCCACATTCGTTTTATGATCAATGCAAATCAACATTTCCAAGAAAGAAGACAGAAAGTTCTGATTGGCATAGTTGGATAAAATGAGCAAAATGGTTAATTGGTAACTGTATATTTTTAAAATCTGCAGGTTAAATAGATTTCTCTTGCAATCAAATGTTATTACTGTTCCCAAAGACTCTGAATGTGTAAAAGTGATTAAAAACACCACCTTTTATTATGGGATTGCTCAACAGACTACTTGTTACATGTTTCGAGTTCTGCTCCCTAGAATATCTTGCAAAGAACCTTCTGAAAATAGAAGAATATAGTCTCTTAATAATTAAACTTAAGCACATTACATTCAAATTGTTTCTTGGTAAGTCTAGTGGCTAGACCTGTGCTATTTAACATGACAACCACTAGCCACATGAGTATTCCAACTGAAAATAATTTAAAATCCAGTTACCACTGTTACTCACTTATCGGGTGCTCAGTGGTTATGCCTCACACCAAGACATTGTTTTGGGCAGAACAGAATACAGGAGTTTTCCATTTCTCAATCCACTATTAATATATTATGAATAGGTGGTCGGAAAAGTCATGATGCATTTCTGGGTAGAAAATATAGAAAAAATACACCATGACTTTTTGACGGCCCAGTATGAATCAAGATTATGATTATGTCATCATAGACTTAAAGAAACACAGAATAAGTATGGACATAGTGTGCAACTCAGAGCCACCTTCATACAAATGAATGTAATTGATCCCTTTTCTTCAAATGACAAATATAATGCAAATTATGATTATTTTATCCTCAATTATGACCACCCAGGAAATGAGCCCTTGTTTGGTTTTGGTAACTCGAGTCCAATGCATCTCCCAACCCCTGATTATATTTGTTAAACTCCTTGACAGATAAAGTCAGCCTAAAATGTCATAAATTTCAGTATCATTATAACAACGAGAGTCAAGGCCCAGAAAACGAAGTGCTTTCTCTGAAGGACTTTTGGAAAACCGGAGTTCTGAAGGTGTCTCAAGAAATGTCTAATTGGGGGCCTCCCCGGTGGCGCAGCGGTTGAGCACTGCGGTTGAGCGCTGCGCTGTGGAGCTGTCGGCAGCGGTGAGGCGAGTTCGACGCCCGGCCGGGGAGAATCCCACATGGTGGGGCAGACCTTTCCTGCCTCGCCCTCTGCTCCCCTCAGCAGTGTACTTCTGGTCTGCCTGTTCTGCTCCCCACTCTGTCTCTGGTGAACCCTCTTGCCACCCCACGCCTCTGGCCTGTACCCCAGCTTGTATGTAAAAAAATAATAATAATAATAAATAAAAAAAATAAAAGAAATGTCTAATTGATGGATCAATGCTCTCTCCACAGCGTCCTCCAAGCCTTTCTTCCTGAGCGCCCCTCCATTCTACTCGGCCTGCTGTGGTGGGTCCTGCCGGCGCCCTGCCTCCCCCACTGCCTTTCCAAGTAAGTTTTTATGCTTCATCAGCAATGCCTCAGTTATTCTGTAAACCAAAGCAGCAAGACTTAATGTGCTCTGGAAAACTAATTGGTAATGCAATGGCAAGGAGCTAATTCCTCACTAAAAATCACAGCGATCCTATTCAGGGGGTTTGCAGAGATTTATCAAACCAGGGCACACTGAGCAATTGTGAGTGGCTCCTAAAAGGCATTGAAATCCAGTGCTGACACACTAGGGAAAGCCACTTGTTTTCCACTGGCTATAAAAGATCTCAGAGGGACCAGTTTGCTTTTTCTGAAATGTGTAGCTATCCTCATTTAAAGAAGAAAAAGGGACAGAGGATGAAGAAGGGGTGCTGTGTAACATTTCCATTCTGTTTCAAACGTGAAGCCGAAAGTCAGTAGGTCCCCGCAGAAAATAATGAAAAATCAGCAGGGTTGTTAGAGGAGGTCAATACCTCCTTTTACAATCTTGAAGAAAAACCAGGAGGACGTTTAATCCATACGCTACACCATTTTCATAGTGTTTGGGATGAAATAAAAGCAACTTTCAAAGACTTGCAGCGCGTGTGCATGACTCTCACATGCCAAAGAAAAGGTCTGGTTTTGTTCTTGGTCTTGAGAATCGACAGGTGGAGAATTTGAGTTTATAATGGAGAAGTCAGCAGAGGGCTGCATTTATTTCAGTGGCCCAAGAGAAAGCATTTGTTCAGGTCAACAGGTGCCAGGTGAGGGTGAAATGGAAAGTAGGTGAAAGTTTTGAGCTTCATGACTGGTCGGATTCAGGCCCCGCTGCCCCCTGTGTGTGTTTTATGAATGTTTCAAGAGACCGCTTGCTCCTGACAAGTGAGGCAGCAAATGCTGGACGTTTAATGAGCTGGGAGCTTCTGAGCATCTCTTTAGGGGGCTGATACTTTCCCACAGAGCACTTTACACGGTGAGGGGCCGGTCACAATGGGTGACAGACCCGTGACCAATTGTCACTTTCTCTCGACTCATCCACACGCGACCCCGTCTGATTTTTCACTATGCAGATGACCTTTAGGGACCATTTCACATGGAAAAGGCCTGGGCAAGGGTCAGCTGCCCTTTTGTATGCTCATAAAGCAAGGCCCTGTGTGTCCTTCTTTTCTCCTGTCTCACATTCCAAGTGCGTTTCTGGACACCATTTAAAGCATTTGACTGAAAAATAAAGCAGTGAATGAAACTGACTTTTATAGACTCATTCTAGCTCATCTTCCCATATAACTCTGTCCACCTGAAAAGGGGTTTAGTGGATGATCTGAGTGTATACAGGGACTTGCTGAATACATAGGGCCCATTATCAACTGTGGGGATTGTTTATTAACCGGGACTGATACACTACTACTTTGGAAGTGACCTATTAATTGTCCATTTAACTAGAATGTATTGAATGCCAATAGGAAAATAGAAACCATGACTAAACCTTTTACTTGCTCCTTCAAGGTGGTCTCCTATGAAGGCAATTGAAAATGGTTGTGCAAATTAAGGAGACATTTATCACCATATATTAGAATATCAGGAAAAAACTGCTGGAGGAAAGACTTGAATTCCCAGTATCGGATTCCATACATAGTGGGATCCCTGTGGAATTCAATTCTTTTTTTTTTAAGATTTATTTATTTATGCATGCAAGCTGGGGTGTAGGCCAGAGGTGTGGGGAGTGAGAAGATTCATCAGAGACAGTGTGGAGCAGAACAGGCAGACTAACTGAAGTACACTGCTGAGGGGAGCAGCGGGCGAGGCAGGAGAGGTCTGCTGTGCCATGTGGGAAGCTCCCTGGTTGGGTATCAAACTCGTGCTACAGTGGCTCTGGACAGCTTTATAGTGCTGCAACTTAACTCATTGTGCCACCAGGGAGGCCTGGAATGCAATTCTTAATGTTGTATTTGAGGAGCAGAGAGGAAAAGGGGTCCCACAATTAGTTTCGGTATTTTTACCTGGAATATAATATCCACCTTTAGCCTTAGAAAGTTTCTAGCAATGCAGTTCAGGTAAATGGAAATGGACAAAAATGTATTTCACCCAATGGGTAGCTGCTTATGTACACGTGAGAGTGTATAGTCTCTCAGCCATGAAAGCATGAATCCCTGATTCAGCTTAATAAATGAAGCCCATGAAAGTAATTCTAAAGACACTTTTAAGGTGACTTTGTCTCCTCAGTGGCTTGAAAATTACTTTAACCAGAGCTCCTTTCCTCCCTGCTTTATGCCAGCATCTCGGTCCTTCCTATTTGATTTTTTTTTTGGTGTAACTAATGAAAATTGTCATGTCTATCCCTCGAGACTTAGAAAGCCCTATGTTTATTACTTAATAAAACACACAAGGGAAATCGACGCAGCTCTTTTAGAGGGAGGGGGTACCACCCTTGGTTTGTCTCCATTTCTAAAGTTGCCATTTACAACAGTTTAGAAATGCCACGGTATTTTTTGATTAACTTTGCTGTCTCATATTATCAGTGTTAAATACGAAGTTCGTTTATTATTTTCTTGTTTATAATGTTTGTCAAATTGGTGACAAAAAATGAAAAGGTGGGATTGTGCTCTCAATAAAGGATCTTACGGACAAAACCATGAACCCAGGAACCACTAATAAGACTTACATCTGCCCAATAATCCTTTTTATTTAAGGCACTATACTTTCTTTTCTTTTTTTAATAATGAAGAGGCTTTCTATGCCAAAGCATTTAAATTCTTTTCCATTGTACAAAATACGGAAAATGAACTGTCCGAGTCATCTTGCAGTAAGTTTCAGCTTGGGCAGCCAAAATGAAGGGCCTTAAGAACAATTTTAATAAGCAATGAAATCAGTGTCCCTTATCATATTACAATATTAATTTCATCTCTCCAAATGTATGGGATCAGATCAACATGTCCATCACTATGCAAATGCAATATCATTTTCATTCTTTTAATATGATTTGTTTGAAATTGATTTAGCTTTCCTTGTTAAACTTTTAAAGAGGTAGGATTGACTTGTTTTGCAATATGGAAACAATCGTTCATTGAGGGCACTTCTCATATACAGTAAATAGTTTAATAGGCTATTTAAGCACAACCCTTCCAGTTGGGAAAAATTAAAAAGCAGTAGTAAGGGTCTCTCCTCCCCCAAAGCATTGTAAGGAAAATCTTTGCTATTACATCCATAAGGTTCTTTTCAAAATAACACATTTCTCAGATAAAGTGAAATGGAAAGTTGTGGAAATTATGCCATGAACTTAAAAAAAGACCCCAAAAAGGAGTCTTCAGTAGGTAGACTGGCTAGCTGAATTAATAGTTATTTTGGTTTGTCTTAGAGTAACCAACTTGAATTTGACCTTTGGAGAATCTTATGCAGTAAAAGACAAAGTTCAAATTTCAGCAGCATTATAAAAACATGAACAGGGAAATACTTGTCAGGAACAAATGGTTCTGCCTTTTTTCTGGGGAGATGCAATTAAGTTCTACACCGGAAGGTCACTCTACTCTCTCCCCTTTTCCTAAGTTGTTACCACTTAAAGAGAATATATTATGATCTCCAAATTTGAATTTAGGATTTTGTTGAAGGCAGCAGGGAAGGCATTTTGCTATTGTGCATGCAGGCTAGTCCTCAGAGTGCCACCGTCCAAGACGGATAGTGCTGTGATTAGTATTCTTGCCACCTGATCTGGCTGTGTTCTCTTTTGCCACTCTCAGCTGGAGTGGTGAGGGCGCAGAGGAAATGGACCAAGACCTGTGGAAGTCCACCAAAGGCAGCATAAAAGTTTCTTTTATAGGGCTTTCCCTTCAGAGGGATGCAGCATTTTGTTGGGATAGAGAAAGAAGCCCAACTGTTTGGTTGAAAACTTAATCAGTTTGCGCAGTAAGTTGAACCTGGGTTCTGACTTCCCAGGAGTGAAGGGAGGGGTGTCCCATAGATAAATGGCATTCGGCCTACCAGGAGGAATGTTTAAAGGAGATTTAAAGACAATAGATTTTCCAAGCTGATGGCTCTATTCAGCAGTTCTGGAGAGCAGTGAAAGAGTTTGTGTGACATTCCTGGAGTGGAGTCTCCTTGTCCCCTAATAAGAAGCCCCAGGCAGATGATGGGGAAGGGACCCATCCATGTAGGGTTCCTAATCTTGTTGACAGCTCATGTCTGAACATAAAATGATGTCTAAGAGAGCAGATGATAAAGTTGTGATTTTAGATCCCTCTAAACAAGTACCTAAATACCAATTTAGAGGAGGAGAGCATTGTCTCCATAGAACAAAGTAGGAAAGGATTATACTGTCAACTCAGTGTTTTTATAAAATGGCATGAGTATGTTGAGTTAAATAGAAATAGAATATCCAGAATAAGGGAGAACATGGTCCTCCTGGACTCTGTTGTGGTGTTGCAGTTCTGGAGATCTACTTTCTTCTTTAAAAAAAAAAAAAAAGATTTGTTTTTATTTCCTTATGCATATAAGAACTGGGGTGTAGGCCAGAGGTGCAGGGGCAGGGGTTGGTGTGTGTGAGAGGATTCCCCAGAGACAGAGTGGGGAGCAGAGCAGGTGGATCTTCTGAAATCCACTGCTGAAGGGAGCAGTGGGTGAGACAGGAGAGGTCTGCTGTGCTTTGTGGGTCAGCTCCCTGACTGGGATCGAACTCAGGCCAAAGTGCTGGATAGCGCAGAGTCAACCCCTATGTCACCAGGGAGGCCAAGTGTGCACTAATCTTATTTTTACAAAAAGCCTGGAGTTGTCTGTATACACTGTTGTTGTAAACTTCCTTGCAAGTCAGGAGATTATTGGTTTATCAATGAGTTTTTAATACAGAAAGATGTGTAAACTCAGAAAGCAAACTTTAAACAGCATAGCTTACTAAAAGTGGCCTTCCACCTGCACTGTTGGGGTTGCTGCAATATGAAGGCAGCCAGATTGGGGGCAGAGCAGGAAAAAGAAAGAGCAAGACCAAGTTGCTGTGGGGTCCAGAACACATGGGGAGCAGAGGGCAGACTGGGCAGGAAAGGCCCCAAGTGATGATGTTGGGATTGCTTGCAGCCAAAGTGAAAGGATGTAGGACAGAGGAAGCTGCCCTACATGGGGTCGGGGACCCCGAGATTCACGAGTGTCCAGGGGAGTGTGAACAGCATGCAGAGTCCTCTGTGCTGAGCACAGACCAGGATTGCCGGGCCAGCGCGGCCAGGCACATGTGCAAGGGTTCTCTCTCAGGCTGATGACTAGAAAGTGACAGGGTTGGGCCTTCCTCTGTTGTTTGGGCTTGTTGGGCGTTGGAAGTAGCAGTGTCCTGTCTTCAGTTAAGACGTGTTTTCTGGTGGTGGAGGCCAAGGGAGGGGCAGAGGCTTCCGCTAGTTTAGATGAAACCGTGTTCCGCTTGTGTTCCTTACCTCTCCCTACCTCCAGCCTCCAACAGTATCATTCACACCCTCCATCATACCCTCCATCTGAGTACCTGTTCCTGGGGCCTGCCTATTGGAGGGTGATTAAAGGCTGCTTCAGAACCCAGGGACTCCTGCCTTTGGAAACTTTTCCATCCTAGGCCATTCTGCTATTTGAATATGGTCTCCCTACCTCCTCAACCTCTTTTCTCTGCCCCCTCCTCCCTTGGACAGTCTTTATTTTTTTCTTGCTTGTGATGCATATTCTTTTTAAAAATAAATAATTAATTAATTAGTTTATATTTTACACCATTGTTCATTTTGTACAATGTTTGATTTCTCCTCTCAGATGTAGTCCTCATAACATTCCCACCACCAGGTCACCCGTGCACCATCACCATAGTCCCTTGTGCTCTTCCCTCCCTTTTTGGTCCCTCTCCCTCTCCCGCCTCTGCAGAATGTATCTGATTTATAGTTGCCTGTTTTGTTATTTTTTAATTTTTTTTCTTGATTCCTTATTTAGTTCCCCTATATTCCTCCTATAAGTGAAACCATCTGATATTTTTCTTTTTCCTTCTGCTTATTTCACTGAGTATCATCCCTCCCAGCTCCATCCATGTTGTTGTGAATGGCATGAGTTTATCTTTTTGATGGCTGAGTAGTATTCCATTGTGTATATAATACATCTTCTTGATCCAGTCATCTGTTTTGAGGCATTTGGGTTGTTCCTTTGGACAGCCTTTAAATTAAATCTGTAATGTAAAAGAGCTTGATGACCCTCACTCTGCTCTGATGTGTGAGCTCTGTTGCACAACTGAACTTTCTAGAGCCTCATTTTTGTCCTGTGGAAAATGGTTGATGATATCAACCTCTGAGAGTTACTGTGAAGACTGGCTGATGTGCTGTGTGAGGTTGTCACATGCATCAGCTCCTGGGAAGCTCAGATGTGTGGGGACGCTGCGTCCTGTGCAGTGGTGAGAATGATGTCCTGAAATGGGAGAGCCAGGTGCATCTTGAATTGGTGACCTTGGCCGTTAAAGTCTCTCTTCTGCCATGTGCCTCAACTGCTGTCTGTTTATTTTCATTTTATGATATTTGTTTATCTGTCTATTGTCATCTGGAAGTTTCCACACAAACCAGACATTTGTCATGACTTTAGGAATAGTCCCAGGTAATTGCTGACTATCATTCTTTAGTAGCTTTGGGTGGATTTTTGAGTCATCAACAATTTTTGAAGTCCAAACATTTGTTCCATGGGTTTAATGTGAGCATGTACGCGGTGGTTTGGGGGATATGGAAAGTGTGGGGTCTTCAGTGTCATTTATGATTAGGTCCAGGGAGAGTCATCAGGAATTAAGGGTGTGGGGTGAGGAGCAGCTGGACAGCTTCTTCTTCTTTTTTTTTAAGATTTATTTTTATTTATTTATGCATACAAGAACTGGGTGTAAGCCAGAGGTGCAGGGGTTGAGAGGATTCTCCAGAGACAGAGTGGGGAGCAGAAGAGGCAGATGTACTGAAATTCACTGCTGAGGGGAGCAGCGGGTGAGACAGGAGAGGTCTTCTGCGTCATGTGGGTCAGCTCCCTGGCTGGGGATTGAACTCAGGCCTTAGAGGCGATAGTGCTGAGACTCATCTCCTAGGCCACCAGGGAGGCCCTGTATTTTTTCCTTGTCTAAAATTATAGGTCCATGAATTTATTTTGCATTCTATATGGTCTTATTAGTTCAGAGAATATTAGGCTTTCCAAAATGCCAAATCGCTCAGTTTCTCTTTGAAAGGCTTCTTTCTTTGAGGCCTGTCATCACTTACACTTGTTTCCGTCACCCCAACTCTGTTCTGCCTTCCCAGCTCGTCGGTTTCCTATGTTCCTCCCATTCATACTGGAAATACTGAGTTGGTGAGATTCCTCAGTCCACGTTTTACACCTGCCCTCACCCCATGCATGTACCTGCAAATGCCAATCCCGTGGCTCTGCCCCCCCTTTGTCTAGATGACCAGCAGGAGAAATCCATATTGTTTGTGCTGCTTCTTTCTCAAAATTCACTCTCTTCAGGAGCACGCGGCTTCTTGTGTGGTATTCAGATGCTGCAATGCTTGGTCTGCGGGTCTTTCTCTGACCTGTGGCTCTCTGTGTAAAAAGACCTGGACCGCTCCTTATCAACTTTGCGCTCTGGGAGGATGGACTGAACTAATCTTCCATTGTCTCTCAGCAATAACTCTGCCAGATTATCCAGTTTATTCCAAATGCTTCCAACAACGTTTTCTTATTTTCCTTAGCAAATAGAATGAGACTTAAATTGTACAGTGGAGATGAATGATTTGTCCATAAGCCTACAGAAATAACCTAGCTTATATTTCCTTTTTGGTCCTTTTTTTTCTATTCATTTTTACTGAATTGCAAATGTACAATGTATCTTATATGTCATATGTATTATAGTATATTTTATTTGCTGCTGCCACATCTTAATGATTAACATTTCATCAAATAGATAAAACATAATTTACCCTTGCATTTTTAAAATATATATATATAATATATATAATATAATATATTATTCATATATATTATATATATATGAATTGGTGGTGGGTTACCCAACATTACCCAACAATATATTATATATATATATATATATATAAAATATTTTTATTGTTATTTATATCTTTTACATTTTGTATTCCCCTTGGGTAACCCACCACCAATTCACCCATGACCCATCTCCATGGTCCCTTGTGTCCTTTTCTACTCTATTTTGTGCCCTTATCCTCCCCCTCCTCTGCTGAGTGTCTCTTTCCTATTTGGTTTCCCTATAGTCCTGTTATAAGTGAAACCATTTGATATTTTTCTTTTTCTTTCTGGCTTATTTCACTGAGTATGATCCCCTCTAGTTCCATTCATGTCGCTGCAAATTGCATGTATTTATCTTCTTTGAATGCTGAATAGTATTCCATTGTGTATATGTAGCACATCTTCTTGATCCAATCATCTATTTTTGGACATCTGGATTGTTTCCATACCTTTGCTATTGTAAACAGTGCCGCAATGAACATACGGGTGCATGTATCCTTTTGGATTAGTGTTTTTGTGTCCTTCAGGTAGATTCCCAAAAGTGGTATTGCTAGGGCTTTCCCACCCTGAGTGTGCCTGATTGCATCTGATCTCAGAAGCTAAGCAGGGTCGGGCCTGGTTAGTACTTGGATGGGAGACTCTTGCATTTTTTGCCTTTGGATATTTCATTCCCCCTCCTAATTTTTCACATATACATATGTGATAATGGTAGAGTAGACCAATCACAAATTTAGAATGCTGGAATCAGGAAAAAGACAATACTTGCAGGCAAAACATAGATCTAAGGCCTACAGCAAGGGAGAGAGAGGGAGGGAGTTTAAAGTAGGGGAGGGGGAGCGCAAGGCACTGTGGTGCTGGGTCACGGGTGCTGTGGCGGTGGGAGAACCACGGGGACCACCCCTGAGGGGAGAAACCAATCACTGTACAAGATTTTTGTAAATTACAAAAGTGTAAGAAAATACAAAAATAATAAATATATATATATATATTTAAAGAATGCTGAATCAAACTATGAAGCAGGAAGTATATCCCGGAGTTTCAGCACACGCTTGCCAGGTTCTCCTAAGTATGCAGGCTCCCAGACTAATCCAGGGCAGGACGAAGCAGCCTGTAGTCACAGACTCGGGGTCTGGCTCTGTTTATAAATGTTTCTCCCTCCCCATTCTTGACCAGTCATGCCTGAGTAAAGAATCACTGTGGCTCAGAGGAAGGAGCCAAGAATTTGGATTCAGAAGCCTTTGCTCCCAGCTGAGCTCTGTGTCCTCTGTGTAGCTTTGCAGTCAGATGCTCCCTCCTGGAGTCTACTCCCTCCTCCGGGTAGCTTTGTATCTGTTCTGCATACCTCTTTATCTGTAGAACATTTCTGTGGCATATGATTCTTGTGCGAATCAAATCAAGTCCAATAATGGGAAATAAAGTGCATTTGTGGATCCTTGCTGTGGTCTAGGAACTAAAATTTTCTTGTTTGATTCCAACAAATCCTTAGAGCAGTGATCCCAAAACTCAGAGACTGTGTAACTCGCTCCAAGTTGCACAGTTGGTGCAAATTCAGGTCTTTTATACTCCAGAGTCCTTTGTATTGACGCTGTATCATCCATACAGATTAATCTCTGCTCTGATAGAATGCAGAAGGGCCAATCCCACATCTCTATACCAAGGAGAGTTCAGAGAATTTGGAAAAAGAAACAGACGCAGAAATCTGAAAGATCCCATGAGAGGATGAAGGCTGAAGGCATCAGTGAAAGTAGACTTTGTAAAATTTGGGCTTGATTATATCCCAGGGGCTATGGCATTTTTTTCTTAATTAAAAAAAAATTTATTGATGTAGCATTGGTTTATATCACTGTTAGTATTTTGGAAGTACAGGAGCTCTCCCTTCAGGTATGGTTACCTTAGCGAACCCACCACCAAAACACCCACAGGCCTCCACTATACTCTACAGTCCCAGCCTGTCCTCATCTCTCCCCCTCTGATGTCTCAGTTCTGTGGTGAGGTTTTAAGTGTTGGTTTTTATCTAACCCTTTTCTCTGTATTCCACATATTTAAGTGACACCCTCCTGTATTTAAGTTTCTCTTTCTGGATTATTTCACTTAGCTCATTTCTTCCAGCTTCATCCATGTTGCCACAAATGGCATGAGTTTATCTTTTTGATTGCTGAGTAGTATTCCACTGTGTATATAGACCACATCTTCTTGATCCTCTTCTCTGTTTGGGGGGCACTTAGGTTGTTTTTCTGTGGCATTTATAAGGAGATGTGAACATCACAATAGTGGAAAGATAGAAGCAGAGACCAGTGTCTCTGGGAATGTGAGGATGAACTGGAATGGATACTAAGAGACTAACTGGAAAGATTTGCTAATCTTAGACAAATAGGAAGGGAAGCTGTCATATTTTAGGATAATTGACAAGATTTATTCATTTGTTAACATTTTTTTTCTAAAATACAAGCCAAAAATAAAATACAAGTCAAATTTTGTATTTAATAGCATTAAGAGCTATTGTTTTGGACTCAGTCTTCCCGGATTTGTTTTGAAACCAAACCTTAGACAAAGTTACTTGAGGTGTCTGAGCTTTAGTTTTATTCATCTGTACAGTGGGGAGAATACTAGTAACATTTATGGCCTATTTTGGATGGCAAGATTCGATGAAATAATGCATGTTGTGGCTTAACACGAAGAATAACAGTAACAAGTAATTGATCCATGTGTGTTTGTTACTATCACATCACACCCTGATGAACCATCTTCCCTACCTCCTGGATAGTTTCCCAAACCCCTTTAGTCCTCTATGACCCGGTATCATCCCATTCCGTAATATTAATACCACAGGTATTGCCTCTGGCCTGTACCCCAGCTTGTATGTATAAATAAAAAAAAATAAATCTTTAAAAAAAAAAAATACCACAGGTATTGAACAGAGGGCGGGGCTTAACTTATTATATGTGTTTAAAAAATAACTGAATGAATAGATGGAGGAATTAGGAAAAAATGAAGGGCTTAAACCACCTCCTTGCTCCTCACTGGGGCTCTGTGACCTTGAAACATGTGGACTCTCCAACGTAGCAGACCGTGTTGGGTGGATGAACCTACATGCTTCTGGTGTAGAGAGATGGGCAACCTGGGCCGGGGGTGGGGGTGGGGGGGGAATGTGGGAGGCTACCTTTGCTAACACAAGCTTTTGTGTCTTTCCTTCCCATCCCCCTCCCTGCCCGTAGGAGAAGAGAGCGCCCTTCCTCTCCTTTCACCGGACTCTAATTCCAAAGCTCGGAGGGGTATTTTGAGAAGAGCCGTCTTTTCTGAGGACCAGAGAAAGGCTCTGGAGAGAATGTTCCAGAAGCAGAAATACATCAGCAAAACAGACCGAAAGAAACTTGCCATCAACTTGGGACTCAAGGAATCGCAGGTACTAGTAGTAGGAAGATGTCTGCGGTGCTGATTTCTAACAGGATGTTAGAAACTGCAGTCATTTGGCAAATTGTACTAGGAGGGGTGTTAGGCCTTGCAGCGTGGTTGAAACGGTTTTCATAATTTTTCAGTAGGTGGAAATATATGTCACAATTCCTACTTAGATGTATTTGCTGAGGGGTGTAGGTTTTTTACCATTGGACTAATTCTTCCCAGATGGAGAGAAACACTTAGGATTTGGCATTTATAGCGTTCATTTTTTTGTTTTGTATTTAGAGAGCAGGTCACATAATTGCTTATACAACAAAAATCAATTTTCCTGCCTTTCTTTCATTGCCAATCCAAAATCAGGGCAGGAATGAGTGACTCATTAGTCTCTCATAATAAAATTTCATTATTTTTTGCGCTATGGTTTAATATTTTCACATTTATTAGGATTTTTTCTTGTAGATTCATATTTTATATAACTTTGATTAAGATTTTCTGGCCTTGCAGGAAATCCGGAATATGCAATTAAAGATCGACTTACAACAAATAGTTAATAATATAAGGTATTTAGGTATTTAGGTAATAATATAAGGTATATAGGTATTTTTAATTCCCTTTTTAATCCTACTTAGAATCACCATATGACATAAGCACTCTGTCATCCCCATTTGAGGGTAAGGAACATAGAGAGAAATAAACTGAGGTCCGCTGTCATCTGGCAAAGCTGCTTAGAACTGGGCTCCCTCCCATGCATCTTGAGTCTGAGGTCTGAGCCCTTTAACCTGGGGCCAGCGCCCACAGCTGCCCCCATATTCAAGGCGCAAGGGTTCTCCATGAAGGGATGTGGTGGCAGCTGAAATGTGGCAGGTACTCCTTTCGGGGTGCAGGACTAATCTGCCTGGCTTATTTTGAGGGTTTGTCTTAACCATCATTTTCTCTCTTCTTCCCTCAATAAAAATGATCTGGTTTCTGGCTCTGGACTTTAGGAAACCAGTTACTATTGGATGAAACTCTCGTTACTCTTGCTTACTTTCATTAAGGATATGTTCTCACCATTCCCAATATTTTAAAAATTTTATTTATTTTTACACAGAAGAGCTGGGGTGTAGGCCAGAGGTGCGGGGGCTGAGAGGATTCCCCAGAAACAGGTGGGGAGCAGAACAGGCGGATTGGATGAAATCCACTGCTCTGGGAAGCAGCGGGCGAGACGAGAGGTCTGCTGTGCCATGTGGGTCAGCTCGTTAGACAAGGATTGAACTCAGGCCATAGTGGTGATAGCTGAGACTTAACCCCTAGGCCACCAGGGAGGCCCCACTCCCAACTCTTTTGAGTCATGGGAAGCACTGTAGGTGTGGCCAATGGTCATTGATCTAGAAAAGTCAGTCTGCACTTCTTGCTGTGTGCTGGTAGTAAGTCCAGAACCCTAACTGACTGTTCTGTGCCTCAGTTTCTCAGTTAGAAACAAGGACAAATATCAGACTTGTCTGTGTCACAGAGTAGCTTTGTACGTATGACAGAAATATTGGTAGCTATACCACATTGGTCTGCTATTTCCAAGACCCTGTGCAGAGTTGCAGTTAGAGGGGATATTGATAAGTACTGATTAAGGTACACTCCTTGCACCTCAGGAATTTACATGATCTTTTGGGAAAACAGAGCAAGAGCTTATGAACAGTTAGATAAGAGGAGAGAGTAACACAGGAAACATCCCTTAGCAGGTTAGATATACTGCCAAATAATTGGTCTTTCCAGAGTCTGGAAGGGACAGCTTGTGTGAATGGCCCATGTAGGCCTGGGAGTCCAGCATTGGACTGTCTGATCCTCAGAGGAATATTTGGTCTGAGTAAGGACCGTTTGGGGACTCAGTAGCCTAGTCTGCGTCTGATTGGTGTGAATAAGAAACTCCAGAGAAGAGGGAAGAAAATATGCAAGCTCATGGACTTCTAGCTGAATCAGAATTT